>CBVK0100043017.1:0-42613 GCA_900067695.1 Picea abies | reverse complement strand
CTCTTCCGATCTCACCAAGAATCTGATGATTTTGTTTACCTCAATAAGAATTTATCCTAGTTCTCATATGATCTTATCAATGGTCTATTTTCTTCTCTGTAGTAGTTCATGTTTCTCAAACATAATCTGTATAAGTGGCCAAATTTTTGTAGTTCATGGATTTGCAAATGTCCATCCAAATATTTTCTTTGGCCTCTAAAAGTGTTTTGGCCATGACTGTTTCTTTCTGTAACTTCTGCAACTCTTGCTTGAGTCTCTGTGTTGTATGCATCTCTGTATTGTAACTAGACTAGAAAGTGGACTTCAGTTTCTGGAGGTTATTGATCTCCTCCCGCAGTCTTTTGATCTCCTATCCCTACAGAGACATATATTCCATGGACTTTTCCAACTTTTCCAATACCTCTGTGGTTTTTACTGAAGTTGTTGTAGCTATACTAACCCCTATGAGAGGGATTCAATTCAGTGGAATGACTTCCATTGGCACACTCTAATATTTTTCCTTGACTAGATTCTCCAAAGCAGCTTCCATCTCCTTGATCTGATCATTCTTCTCCATGATCAAATTCAACATTTCCTCTTTATGGCCTTTAGTCTCAGCCATTTCTTTAGCCCATGGGTCTTCTGTGGCATAAATTTTCAATTGTTTCCTCAGGGAGACTATGTCATCGTTCTTCTTTTTTACGAGCTCTTTTGCTTCTTTGACATTGGATGGATCATATCTGATTTTGAGTACTAGTTCTTCTAGAGATTTTATCTTATTATCCTTTTCCAAAGAAGAGACCTTTTCCAGCTTCAGCAGAGTCTGGACATTGTTCAAGGAAACATGCAACTTTGTAGTAGTCATGGAGGTGTTGGCCAGGGTGGAGAAAATCATTTCTCCAGTCTGTCTGTGTAGATCCATCTGATCAATTGGGTACACTTTTGCAACATCAAACTCAAACATTGACCTTTTATAATTATAAAATATTTTGGGTTGAGGCACCTATGCCTGCAAGTATGCCATGTGCATTCTCCCCTTCTTTGTATCAAAATCAGAAAGAAACCTATGCTGGGCTATAGATTTCTTCTTCCAGAATTGAGTGTAGGTACTATTTGTCAACATCTCATTTTTCTTCTTGACTAAGTTATACTTCCCAAAAAGGTTGAGTCCTGAAGGCTCCTGTGAAGATTTGTTTGTCAATGTTGTATCAATTTGCTTCTTCACCGAGGAAGTGGACATTATTTGTTGTCTTCCTGAGGAAAATAATGAATGTTTTCCTTCCATTAATGTAGTGGATTGAGTCTCTTCTTCTCCATACCTGTCAGGTGTATGAATGGTCTTGGGCCTCTTTCTGTAAACCTGGAAATCCTCTGTTGGGACTTCAATGATTGAGGGAGATACCTCTTTTCTGGACCTTTTCTCTACTGGCACTTGAGGAGTAGTGGTATTTGAAATAATGAAAGGTGGAGACTGATGTTTTGTGTCTATCAGAGGGTTATCCTCCCACTCTATCTGGTTCATGAACTTTTCAATTTCTGGTTTGGGTACATGAGAATATGGGGAGATTTTTTTCCTTAATCTAGTTTCTGCAATAATCCCACATGGATCATAGTTCCAAGAAAAACCAAGGCTGAAATTCATTTCTTTTAATATCTTGTTGGCTTCTTCCCCTTTAACTCTACTATTGCAGATGGAATATCCAATCTGACATCTGATCCTGAGTTGTTGTTTTTTCTTGAAAGACACATAGTGAATGTCATCTGAATTAATCATCTACCTGATATATTATAGACAGAATATCCTGTCAGGAAATTTTCTGGGTAGCTTGTAGGGGTCCATCTCATATTTCTAAAGTCTGATCTCTATGTGATCTTGGTACAGGTACCAATCCCCTATTTTAACAAGGTCTGATAGGTGGAGGATCCTTTGAATCTCTTCATTTATTATGGGTTCTTTTCGTCCACTTAGCATGCTTACCAATGGGTGGTAAGATTGGTTGGTGAACTTCTTAAAACTGAACTTAGATGAGTTATTTCTCAGTAATGATGTCCAGGATGTGACCGACTGTGGATTTCCATCTTGGTCGAGCTTCTACAGGAAGAAAGAAAACTTGTCTGATTGGAAAAATATGAACATGTATGCCAGTATTGATGAATACCTAAACATGCATTCTATAGGAAAATTGAAGAGTTTCTCATGAATGTTATTGGCCAAAAACTAACTGAAATTGAACTAGGTGGTGACCTTCTCTTTGGTGGAGAAAATAAACAAGAAACCTAGGATTGGTTCGTCCACCCATTCATTTGAATAATATCCAAAAAGACAACAAAGGGAGGAAATGACTTGGTTACCTTTTACTAAGAAAATGGAGGAATGGTGGGGAGGATTTTTCTTGGGTAATTGGGCACTCTCAGGGAGGAAAATATCAAATATTTTCTCTCTCTGGGGAAAAGAGAACTTTTGGTATATTTCAGTTAGAACTTCAATGGTAAAAGGGGAAAGGGATTCAGATGTAGGTACTTGAATCATCTGATCAATGGTTTTGAGTTTAATGGTGAAAAGGGTCTCTCCAGATGATGAAACAATGGCTCTCTTATTGGGAATATAGTGTGCCTGGAACTTAAGGGAGAACTTGGGGAAATGGTAAATTTGGGGGAAAAGATATAGTGGGAGATTGGACTCCCAGAGTCCAATCTCATCGCTCTGGTCCAGGAAGGTATCTTTGAGCTAGAAGTGAAATTTGAAGAAGTTGAATTCACACTTCGGCTCCACAATCAAGTAATCTTTGTCAACCATAGGTATTTGATCCAAGTCGACGAGAGCTGGGAGGAATGGATTTTCTTTGATTTTTGATGTTTCGGATTTAGGCGCCATTGAATTGACTGATACATGAAACAAAGGATTGTTAGCTACGTTTACTAGGCGTTAATGGAAGATGTCAATTTATAAGAAAAGAGAATGGTGTGGTATGGATGTGTCTGGATCATGAATAGTGCGGTAATGGTGAAAAAATAAATTATGAGGATGAACAAAAGTTCGTTGGGAAAATGGATGACGAGTCAATAGGATAACGATCATGGTTTCCTGCATTGTTTTTCCAACAGATATCTTGAGGATGAGGTGAAGGGTAATAAATGGGTAATGGGTGTATGAAGGTGATATGGAGGGCAGTGAGTAGATAATACGTGTATGGGATGTGACATACGATGCGTGAGTGGGTTGTGGTACGTCGATAGAGTAATGGAAATGACGTGTAGGCAGAGTTAGTGGAATGTGACGTCAGATAAGAGAGGTGGTATGAAAAAATGGTTTGGAGGCTTACTCGGAGGGGGAGGTAGATGGTAATTGGTTTAGAGAAAGGGGGGTCTGATTTAACACAAATGCACCACGTTAGGATGGGGCCCACCAGGGAATACCACCAACTCGAACCCCCCCCCCCACCGTTCACCGTTAAATATAGAATGGATGGGGGGGGTTTGATATCATCTGTCAGTCATAGATCTGAGCACCTTTTTCTCTGCCATTGATCTAAACATGCCTTTTAACATAGAGCATTGATCACTTTATATCACAAAAACTTAGGATAACACCCTTTTATGGTTTTTTTACGCTACTCACCTTTTTCATTTTTGTCACCAAGGGGTTAGAATACAACATTTCTAACTCAAATCTAAGAATTCAACCAATTTCATGTCTATTTTATTGAAATAAAGGCAAACTAACTATGTCCTAATCTATTCATCTATCAAATTTAACCCAGATTAGACTGTTGGGTCAAAGAATTACTCTAGCCTGGGACTATTTGATCAAGTTTAAACTATTTGATCAAAATTATTCACTAAGCTATCCACCTTGGCTAATATTAGACTGTTTATCCAAGTTTTATTCACTAATCCTATCATCATAAATTTAAAGGACATGACCATGTTTAGACTGTATGAATCAAGCCATTCTTATTGCATGGGGTTTTATCATTTTTCTTTTCATACCCTCTTTTATTCCTTTGCTTTTCTTTCTTTTCTTTTCCTTTTTCTTTATTTTGTAAATCATTTGCAGAATGAAATATTATTTAAAACAAAAATATAACAAGAGTGAAAATTTATAGTCACCAGTTGATCCTATGGAACATAGGGTTATAACACAAGGAATGTAAATTGATCATTGGTGTTGAAGCTTTAGACATTCATGATGCATACCGTGTATTAACTCAAGATGTAACCATATTCCAAAAAACTCATCATCAAAAGCCTCTTTACACAACCACTTTCCACCTTGTATTGACTCATTTTCTACCATTGTATCTCTGCATATGACACACACATATGTTCTTTAATTCAGGGCATCTGCACATCCAATAAATTTCCAACAAGGATTCTGAAAAGCCACATAATATGCACTAAAACGAAAGCTTTTATGACAAGTTGATTTTATGTGACTTACGAAAAAGGGCAGTTATTAGGAATAATTAAAAGCAAATGTCTTTCTATTTTATGAGCTACTTAATGGTTTCTAATTATGATTACACATATTTCAAAGATAGTTCATATATGTGGAAAGAAAATCCTAGTAAATACATGTCATGCAATTTTCTTTAAAGAAAATGGAGCTCGGTGATATATTATTCATAACCTTCAACTATGTTAGGTCAATTTAAAAACTAGTCATATGGAAAATAGAATAAGAACTCAACCCTTTTTCAATGATACTATCAATTCACTAGCCTGGGAGGACACAAATTTCCATTGGTATACCTCCTACAAGTGGTTCCTCAACAAGAGTGCAGAAGGAAATAAATTGGACAAACTCTGCACCACAATTCTTGTTAATACTGGTTGTGTACCTGAGGTTTTTGACTTCAAGGAACTTGTTTCCTAGTGTGCTCAAAGGATCGATTCTAGGACAAGAATTATTAAGCCACAACAAAAGGAAATAATCTATTCATGTTTACTCCCAAGGTGTTCAACAAGATACTTCATCTTCCTTTTGCAGCTAAACCTATTAAGGTTGTGGAGGTAGATGTGTTCCTATCTTATCAGAAAAGAGGTTCTAATATACTGAGAGAATTTCTACTACTGTCTACAAACTATTGGACATATTGTCATTGATGTCAAAAACCAATGTCATTACATTATAATGATGAGTTGGTATGAACAAAGAGAAAAAAATCCATGTACATAAGGACTAACAAATTAAGAGCTCGGGAGGGTTAGCGACTGAATATCATAAGCTTAGAAGAGATGGCACACATGAAGTTCAAAAGAGATGACACACATGAAGCTCAGAAGGGAAAGTATATTGCAGAAACATGATCAGATCAAGTCATGATCGTTGGATATGCAAGTGACAGATCAAGAGCAGTGATTGATTGCGGAGCGCGAAGGGAGAATTAAAAAACACGTTAATTCCAATCCTGCAATTAGTCTAGACCCTCAGATTACAAGAGAAGGACCATTGGAGGATTGGTCAACGATCAGATCAAGTCATGATCATTGGATATGAAAGCACCATATCAAGGGAAAGGATTCTTTGCAGAGCATGAAGGGAGACTTAAACAATGCATTAATTCCAATCCTGTAATTAATATAGATCGTCGATCATCACCTGCCAATAGATCTACAGTTGGCATCATTTCCACTACCAAGCGAGCAGTTTCCATTGTGGCACGCGACAATATTTTTAAATGTCATGCTAGTTGAGGACCCCACAATCATCCCTCATCGTTGATCTACTCCGAGAGCATTATTGAACATTGGATAAACTTGAGTGGAAGGAAAAATAAATTCATCGACCATAGATCATGGAAGTGACATACACATGATTAACCTGACATTGACCACTTTGTGTAAAATCGACCGAAGGAAATGTGCCTGAAGGAATTTTAGCCGAAGACAAAGATCTGAAGTAAACATGAGCCATCTAATCTAAGGATTACTTCAAAAAAAGTTATGACCATTCGATATGAAGTAAATATATATGATAAGGTATTATCTAGAGTCCCCAAGCCAAGAACTCAAATTCTCGACAACCATCCAATCGTAGGAAACTTTTTGGGAAAAAGAAGAGCCATTGGATTTAAACCAAGGAAAAGAAACATCATAAACAAATCGATCTATCGATCTAAAATCACGATCAATGAACAACATTCATTTTGGGTTAAAAGTTGTGAGGAGGTTACACTTTGGGTAATCTCACTTCGGGTAAAACAAGAAGTAAGAAAGAAAAATCCTAGAGTGATCCAGATGGATATCGATGGTCACCCACCTTTTCCAACTAGCTCAAAACAGTTTTCTGACAATTTTGGCAATTTACTATTTTTAGTAGTTTTAACTTCCGGGGCCATTTTGAGGGCCCAAATGAAGGTTTTTCGGGATAAATCTCCTCAATGATAGCTAAAGGAATAATTTAACCCCCCAAATGAATCTCCTTGATGATACCTTTCCAACAAGTTATCACACTCCTAAAACGGATATCGTATGCAAAAGTTACGACCCCGGGAAGTTGATGTACTAACTTACCCAAACATGGCCCACAAGACTTTTGGCACTTCGACTCCTAGGGTTAGGTTTTTGGATGTCTAGGGTTTTTGGCATTCTTGTTTATTTTAAAAAGGCCTTCAAAGCGTCACTGCAATCTTCTTCTTGTGAATGAGTGCAACCATCACATCTCTTCTCAAAGATAAGCCACCACCATTCCAGCAAGCTTGTTTTCGCTGCATTTTACAATTTCAGCTTATTTCGTTATTGAATAGAAAACTAGTTTTACTGTATCTCTGTTATTTTGCATTAAACACCTGTTAATAATTTGTATTCATTTCGTTCTACTCATAAAATCTGGATCAGTGGTATCAAAGGGGTCTTCTCCTTGTTGTCTTAATGCATGTCCCCAATGAGGTTGGAGTACAAAGAGTTGGGTCTCGAGCTTGTTTCTCTTGAGGACAAAAGCTCTCGCATGACAATTCGACTTCTCATGGTGGGAGAAAAGAAAAATGATGGGACATGAGATCCTTTAAAACTCTTGATTGAGGAAACCCTCATGCAATGAGGAACAAGATGATGGATAGTTTCGCGCAAATCCTTCAGTGACTACCAACAGGCGATGCATCTTCTATGAAAGGAAGCGTCGCCCCCTTCAAGAAACAAATAAAATTTGATATTCCTATATTTGAAGGTTAGATAGACACATATGTTGTAGACAAGTGATTAAATCTACTAGAAGGGTATTTTTCTGTCCATAACTTTTTGAATAGAGAAAAGATTACTTTTGCGCTCCTCATAGATGTTCCCCATGTCAAATATTGGTGGGAAACTTTCTGTGAGCAAAACGAAACAGAGGAAAACTCATTATTTTCAGTGACAACCACCTGGGAATCCTTTAGGGATTCTATTAAGGAACAATACTACCCTGTTGGAAGTTATGACGACCTGTATACCAAATGGACCACACTGTGGAAAGAAAGAGACCAAGCAGTGCCATATTTCACAAATATCTTCCATACCTTACACACCAAGATGGGTATCAAATATTTAGAGCAACATATGGTGCTCAAGTATCGTGGTGCTATGCATAGATACATCCAAACTAAAATGTAATTTCTGGACAGCTCATCCTTGGGCATGGACTACCTATATGCCGTCAAAATAGAGCATAAGCTCAAACAAAAGATGCGACAATTTGGGTCTGGGAACCCCTCACAACAAAAGCCAGGAAAGGGCAGCCCTAACCCACAAAACAAAGGGAAGAGCAAGGATGGATAGTATCAAGACTACCAGTCCAATCCGCAAGCAAATAAGGACACCAGAAAGACAAAGAAAGATACCAAGAAGTGGTGCGACTTCCATAAGATCCCTTGGCATAACACTGATCACTGACGCTCAAAACAGTCACTGGTGGCCAAAGTGAAAGCCTCTAAATTATATGTGGATTCTGACTCTAAGCCAGAACCAGAAAGGGGAAGACGTATCATTGACATGGAACCCAGTTCCACCGTTGCTACCACCAAGCTCCAGCCTAGTGAACTAGATGAGCTAGAAGAAGGAGAGTGCCTCTTCCATTCACATATGTGGGTACAAGGCACCCCACTACTCTTCATCGTTGATACAAATAACGAGAAGAACCTTATCTCAACAAAGGTCATCAAGCGACTAGCCTTGCCAAAAACACCGCACCCAGAACCCTACACCATTAGATGGCTCTGCCAAGGAAGCGATCTCCACGTCAATCAACAATGTCGACTATCATACAACATCAATCCCTTCAAAGAAGAGGTATTGTGTGATGTTTCTCCTCTCGAAGTTTGTGATGTTATTTTGGGCCAACCTTATTTATGGAAACTTCATGTTGTATATGAGTCTAGGCCTCGTAGTGTTATTATTACTTTGAACAGGAAATTGTACAGGATACTCGAGGCAGTCCCAACTAGTGCTGTTTCCTTGATCTCTCAGATGGGGAAGGTCATCTCTTAGATGGGGAAGTTTGTCTTCTTCATGATTCTCTCTCAGAATAAGTGAAAGATCACAGCCACATCCAGGGTCTCTGCAACTGACCTCTCCACATAGTAGAACAAAGTAGATAAGGTCATGGAGGAATAATCAGATATCTTCTTCTCACCTATAGGGGTACCTCTGCACTGCCAAGTCAAGAACCCCATCGATCTAACCCCTGGCGCACTGCTACCCAATGGGCCAATCTATCATCACTCTTTGTTAGAGAATGAGGAGATCAAGCGACCAATCCAAGAACTTATCCACAAGGGGCACATCTGCCCCAACTAATCACCTTATGGGAGCCCAATCATGATGGTATAGAATAAAGATGGAACCTGACAACTCTGTATTGATTACCGGGCTCTGAATAAAATCACAGTCAGAAACCGGTACACGATTCCCTGAATCGATGACCTCCTTGATGAACTCACGAGGGAAAAATACTTCAGTAAGATTGATATGAAGTCTGGATACCACCAGGTCCCGATATAAGAGACATATGTATGGAAGACTGCCTTTAAGTCAAAGGAAGGCCTTTTTGAATGGTTGGTCATTCCCTTTGGTTTGACAAATTCCTCAACCACTTTCATGAGGATGATGGAAGATATCCTATGACCATTCACCAATACTTTTGTAGTGGTGTATCTGCATGACTTTCTAATTTATAGAAAGACTTGGGCCGAACACTTGAAGCATATTCAGTAGGTTTTGCACACCCTATGGTAGCACAAGCTATACTCCAACTTGGAAAAATTCTCCTTCGGCATGGACCGGGTCCATTACCTTGGCTACACCATTGATCATCATGGCATACATGTGGATCCAAACAATATCTAAGTCATCTATGACTGGCCAGCCCCAACAACACTCATTGAGCTTCAGAGCTTCTTGGGCCTTGCCAATTTGTACTACAAGTTCATGTTGGGATTCTCCCATATTGCATAAGACCTTATCCAAATAAACAAGGGTGGTGGTAAGGAAATATTTGCGTGGGGTCGGTCCCAACAACAAGCATTCAATGATTTGAAGCAGTGCTTGTGCTCGGCCCCGGTACATTCACTACCATACCTGCAACATCCGTTTGAGATTGAGACAGATGCTTCAGACTATGTCGTGGGTTCCATTCTCACTCAGCACGGCCACCCCATTGACTATCATAGTGAGACACTGTCAGATACTGTCCATAAGTACCCTACTTATGAAAAATAAATGTACTCCATTGTGAAATCCTACTGCCAATGGAAACATTACATTATTTGGAAGGAGACAGTCATCCACACTGATCATAAGGCATAGCAGTTCATGCAGACACAGAAAAAATTGCAGAATGACCACCATCAAAAGTGGTCCACATACTTGCATCAATTCCACCTCAACATCAAGTATAAAACAAGAAGCACCAATTGCATCACTGATTGCCTGAGAAGACTGCCAGTCGTGGCACTCACCATGGTGCTAGAATCTTGTGGCCATGAGACATTTGGATGGCCCCAACTTTATGAGACAGACCCTGACTTCGCCACCACCTACCAAATGTTGGGTGTAAACACAGTTGTCGATAATTTCCATCTTCAGGATGGGTTGTTGTGTCATCTTGGCCATCTCTGTGTTCCATCAAGTGAGCGAGCGAAGATAATATGGGAAGCCCACTACAGTTGGGTGGCAGGACACTTCGGCATCGAAAATATAGTGGCGATGCTACAAAAATATTCCTACTGGCCGAATCTTTGACAAAAGGTTAGCAAGTATATTAGGTCCTGCATTTCCTGCACTATTTCCAAACCGGCCATTAAGAAACAAGGCCTATACACCCCTCTTCCTACTTTTGATAGGCCATGGGAATCCATCTCAATGGACTACATTTCGGGCCTCCTATCCACCAAGCGGGGAAATGACTGTGTTTTTGTCGTTGTTTATCTCTTTTCTAAGATGGAAATTCTGGTTGCCTGCAAGAAGAGCATCACAGTAGAGGCCACTGCCAAGCTATTTTTTGAATGAGCCTGGGTACATTTTGGAATCCCACAAACCATTGTCTCAGATCGGGATAGTCAATTTCTCATCACATTTTGGTAGAGCCTCTGGTCACTTCTAGACACCAAGCTCACCAAATCCACGGCCTTCCACCCATAGACAGATGGCCAAACCGAGGTTGTAAATTGAATGAATGTGCATATCCTTTGCATGTATAATTCAAAGCACCCTCACACATGGGATGAGATCCTTCCCTATGTCTAGCATAGCTACAATCAAGCCTTTCATAGCTCAACTGGCCACAACCCTTTTCAGATGGGGTTGGGATTCCAACCATTGGGTCCCATAGATGTTGCACTTCCACTTGCGGTCATCTCGACTGACTCATCTCCTACTCCAACTGAAGTTGAAAAATCCACCCAGTTCATTGAGAGGATCCATCACATCCACCAACAGTTTTAGGATATCCTATAGAAGTCCAATTACAAGTACAAACACGCCATGATCAACATCGGGTGCCACGTAAATTTTCGGTGGGTGACAAATTTTGGTTTCACTTGCAGAAAGAACACCTTAAAAGACCCCATCGGAAGCTTTGCCCACTCCATTATGGGCCGTAAATTATCACCAAGTCCATGGGGGATAATTATTTTGAGCTCAACATTCCTCCTCTCCTTGGCCTGCACCCAGTGTTCAATGTGGATCTCCTTCACCCTTATTTCCCACCATTATTGGACACCTCAAAAGTAGCAGAACAACTGACACCAAAAGAGCTCAACCCCGACTGCATATAGGATGCATCCAATGATCATATTGTGGACACACAGATCAAGGGCACTCGACAACAAAGGATCCAGCTTTATCGAGTCATCAAAGCAGGGCAACTTCTGCACTAAGGCAAGTGGCTCACCTGGGGCTAAATTCAACAACAATTTCCTCATCTGATGGGGGACCTCAACGTAATGGAGACAATTTATTCCTAATGAGGGAGGATTGATCCATATGGATATCAGTGGCTACCCACCTTTTCCAACTGGCTCAAAACAATTTTCTGACAATTTTGGCAATTTACTATTTTTCGCAGTTTTAACTTCTGGGGCCATTTTGAGGGCCCAAATGAAGGTTTTTCGGGATCGAGATCCTAAATTATAGAAAAAGGAATGATTAAGCCCCCAAAATGAATCTCCTCAAAGATACCTTTCCAATGGGCTATCGCATGCCTAAAATGGAGACCGTATGCAAAAGTTACAATCCTGAGATGTTGATGTACTACTTACCCGAATAGTGCCCACATGAATTTTGGTGCTTCATCTCCTAGGGTCAGGTTTTTGGATGTCTAGGGTTTTTGGAATTCTTGTTTATTATAAAAATGCCTTTAGAGCCTCATTGTAATCTTCTTCTTGCAAATGCGCGCAACCATCACATCTCTTCTTAGAGATAAGCCACCACCATTCCAACAAGCTTGTTTCTGTTGCATTTTACAGTTTCATCTTATTTTGTTATTGAATAGAAAACCAGTTTTATTGTATCTCTGTTATTTTGCGTTAAGCACCTATTAATAATATGTATTCATTTCATTCTTTTCATAAAATTTGGATCATGGAGCCCCGAAGTCTTGAAGTAAATGAGGACCATCATATATGGACAATACATGATGATCGTTGGATCAGAATAGTGGTCAAACTTTAGCGCTAACCAATTCAACAGAAAAAGGGTTGAGAACAAGTAAGATCACTTGAAGGTCGAAGTGCAGATGTGGACATGATTTGTCCGATCCGAGGAACACTTCGGAAAGTATTCCGACCGTTGGATCAAGTTTAGTATAAGGATAGGATAAGAAAGGAAAAAGGCCTCATGTCCTAAATACTTGAATTCTGGATAGTCATTGGATTGAGTTAATCCTTTTTGGGTTAAACAAGGACCACTAGATCTAGGAGAAGAACATGTGCCACATGAGCAGATCCACGTCAACAAGACTACTTCAGCAAGGACACATGGCACAATCGGATGATGAAAAGTGTCAAATTGCAATTGGAATTTCAGGTATGCATAAGTGCCGAATCTAAGTGATATGTGGAAACCACTCAATCAGTGCCATGTCAACAAGTGATGTCAAAAATTTACATCACTTTGGGAATTTGTACTTTGGGAGTTTCACCACAAAAATTTGCCCAAAGTCCTGAAGTTCCGAAATGAACGAGAATCGTTCATCGTGCAAATAAAATATCGATCGTCCGATCTACTATGGTGAAATATTCTTTGGGATATTTGAAATATTACAGAGGATGGAAGTCATGAAGGACGAAGTCCTGAAGAACTACAATCACCCATATCATCGTGTGATTAAAATTTGACCGTCAATCTTGACAAGTGATCAAGCACTTGTTAAGCCTAGAGAATTGTCACCACATGTGCTCATATGGAATAGAGAAATAAGGGTAAAAGAAGAGGCAGTGCTTAAATCAATGAGCCCATGGTTTTGCGCATATGGTCATGTGTAAATTGTTTGAAGGAAGCGCCTCATACAAATTTAATTCAACATAGAGTTAACACTAGAACAATATAGAGAATTGATAAACGATCAAATATGATCTATTGGTGAACTGAGAACACAACAAAAGCATGAGTATGATATAATGAGTCGATCTGGCTCTGTGATCAACTCATGAAGACAAAAGAACAGACACACAATCGTGATTAAAAGAGAGTTAATTCATGAGCATTATGAATAAAGGATAAAAGGAAAAATAATATTATTTAAAGATTAATATTATCATTTAAATTAAAAGGTACAATGGTTCAAATATCAAAAGACACATTGATTCAAATTCACACCAATCAGAAGACTATATAAACAAGAAGGAATGGTGAGAAGAAAGTGTAGTTGAATTTGTTGAAGTATACATATTTATATATAATGGATTGAATGAAGTTTGATTCTATCAGGTTGGTGTTTGTTTAGAAGTTGGGTCTTTTATGAGGATTGGATTCATCACATCTCAGTTGGATCTGAGATCAACAAGATGGGACTTGTTATGAGGGTTGGATTCCTCATTTCTCAGTTGGATCTGAGAACTACAAGTTGGGTCTTGTAACAGAGAGTTGGGTCTCTCATAATTGTTTGAAGATGATATTCAAAGATTGATATTATGTGTTCATTCAAGTTAAATAAATAAATAAAGTATTTATTCTTTTATATATATTGGTTGATAAAATGAAATAAATATTTGTTGTTTACTTAATTTGTGAAAAGTGGAAAATTGTCCAAAGTTTTGTGACATTGATTCCCCCCCCCCCCTCCCCCTCTCAGTGTCAAGTTTCCATTTAAACAATTGGTATCAGAGAAAAGTTACTTCAACAAATTTTAAGCACTAAAGGTAGATTCAAAATAAATAGGTGGACAAATTATTATCTCCACAAATCAAGCTCCTTTATTTGATGGAATAAATTATTTATCATGGAGGGAAAATATGAAAAGATATATAAAGTCAAGAGGATCTAGATTTTTGGATTCGGTAGTAAGTAATCCCTAGCACTTAACTACTTCAAAGAGAAAAACCAAAACTGCAAAGGAGTCAAGGAGAACCAATTTAGTATCCCTAAAAGCAATCCATGATGGATTGTCAGATGAAGTCAAAGAAAAGTTGAGACACTAAAAATTTGCTAAAGAATTATGGCTCTAACTAGAAAATTGTTATTAGAATGAAACAAAAGGAGAAGAGAAATCAAGTCAATGTGAGGAACTATACTCAGATAAAGAGGATTCCTATCAGAATAAAGAACAAAACTCATAAGAAGAGAATTCTTATCAAGATAAGGAACAAGATAGAAAAAAGGAAAATTGCAATCAGATTGAAGAGCATAATATAGAGAAAAATATTTATAATCAGAATGAAATGTAGGATTTGATCTCAGTCATCAATGAGGAAGAAAACCTCATCAAGGAATTGAGTCATACCTCAGTAATCACTAAAGAAAAACTACATAATCTTAAGACTGATGTTACAGTTGCATTAGATGAGATTCGTATGCAACCAAGAAATTATATGCATATTAAAGTTTCCATGGCTGTTCTTGACCATATTGAAAATATAGTTATATACACTTTTGAAGAGATGGAGAAACTTCAACAGTTATATCAATCTAACCATGAAGAGCATGAAAACAAATTTCAACTAGAAAAAGAAGAAGAGATCAAAAGATTGAAAACCGAAGTTATTAATCTAACAAAAAATATGGAAGAATTAAACACACATGAAAATAAAATAAAAGAAGTACTAAAAGAATCAGAAGAATTAGTTAATATTCTAAACACTCAACTTGATGAAATTAAATAAAGTGAAGAAGACCTAAAGATCCAGTTAACAAGGAAAGAAAATTCTTACCACATGTTGGAATTGGAAATCATCAATTTCAAAAAGATAAATGATAGTACTAATGTAGATCTAATGACTCAAATTGAAGAAGCTAAGAAAAAGGAAGAAGCCCAAAAGATCCAAATAAATAAAAAGGAAGAATCATGCCAAATGTTTGAATTAGAAGTCATCAACCTCAAAAGGATTCGGGTAGAATATGAGGAAGAAATCAAAATATTGAAAAACAAAGTTTTGATCTAACAAAAGATATGGAATAATTGAAGACATATGACTAAACTATTAAATGCAAAGAAGACTTGGATGAGATAGAGGAAATAGTCATCAATCTAAAGACTCAACTTGAACATGCTAAAGAAGTGGAAGAAGCCCTCAAGATTCAGTTGACTAAAAAGGAAGAATTATGTCACATGTTGAAGTTATAAATAGTCAATCTCAAAAAGATGAATGAAAAGACAAATAATATTGTCAATTTCCAAAATAGCTCAGCTATCCTAGATAAGATTTGGAAGAGACAAACTTCAGCTGATGACAAAACTAGTCTTGGATACAATAAGAAAGAAGAAAATGATAAGTGGAGCACCATTTAAAAACATGAGAAATGATCATCCTTTTTAAAAGGAAAAGGTGCAATTACAAAGAAATTACAAGTCATGAACTTTTTTAAGGAAGGAAGCTACATAAGTAAAAAGGAAGAACAAAATCAAATGACAAATCTCTCAAGACAAAATAAAATCAAGAATGGAAATACCTTCAATGGCTATTGCTTTTATTGTCATAGATTTGGCCATAAAGCAATGCCTGGAAGAAACTAGAGAAAGGATATATAAGGAAATCCAAAAACTCAATTAGATGTTGGAGATGAAATTTTGTTGGGCACACAAAAAATTTTTGTCATACAATGAGATGTTACAACTGTGATAGGTTTGGGAACAAATCCCAAAACTACAAGAATTTAAAAAGTCAATATTTGAATAATTCATTCAAGTCAGTGACAAAACCTAATAAAATTTGCAAGAATAAAGGATATGACAAATATCCAAAAATAGAATTAGAAAGAGAAGATCCAAAAAGCATAATATCTCATAGAAAGATATGGAGAAGAAATCTGAAGGAGAAAGAAAGAAAGATGATATTATACCTGAAAATGAAGAAATTAATAATAAGAAAATGAAGGGTGAAGGTCCTAATAAGGAATGTAAAATTCAATATGAAATAAATCAAACCCAAGAAAAGGAAGTGCCTATAAACGAATATAGGACAATATCAAATTCCCATGAAGTCATAATTTGTTGTCCAAAAAAAGAAAATACAAAAATAAGTTTAAAATGGTTTCTAAAAAATCAAAGGATTATGCCAAGAGTTTTTTAAATTTAATAGGGGAAGAGACCTCGTCAGGAAGAGATATTGTTGTGGTGGGAAATCCCCCTACGGACTAGCAAATAGGGTTATATTATGCATGCAAATATGACCAAAAGAAACCTACTTTCTACCTTCGTCCCCAGACCTAATCCCCATTTCTTTTCAGCAAACACATGGTTAGACCAACATACCTTGTTCCAGATGTTTGATTCTGATACTTCTTCATGCTTGATCGCTTGTTAGCAGCTCTCCTCCCAAGGATGACCTGCATACAAAACAAGCAACAAACTACACATGCATTTTACCTACAGACTAATGGGTTAGAGATTCAAACATATATTTACTGAACTATGAAAAACTCATATAGTGGGATAGGAAAAACATTTCTTTATTATTAACTTTAATGAATCAACTTACAATGTCGAGACTGACCACTGCTCTGCGAATCTTGATCCTGGGCTCCTCTTCAAATGTCCTCCAACTTCTTTTCTTTGTATCTGTCTTTGCACAAGGATGGCTAAAGGGTTTGGACAATGGGAATGTGCAATTGCGCTAAGTTTCTTTACTCTTATTCTCCTTTTCCAAATGGGACCCATAACCCTTCTTTTATAGGATAGAAGAAGCTAGGTATTTGGACGAACCCTCGGCCATGCATGGTCGAGAGTTTTAGTTAACTCACCCAAAGCTGTGTGTTCTGTCGACAAATTTCTTTTTTTTGTTCTTTTGTCGGTCCATGTGGGCTATTTTAGGTCATCTAGCGTGTACATGCATGCAGTAATGGATTAGAGTGCATGGGCCCTTATAAAAGATTGTTTTTAAAGAGTTGTTCAACAGTTCTTTGGCAAAGAAGGGATCTGAGATGGCTTGATTCTAGGTAAGCATGTATGGTGCAAATTAGCGTTATAACAGATGCCCCCTAATGTGTGAGGTCAGAAGAGCATCTGATGGCCGAAATACATTACCAATATTTACTGATGTGTCGAAAAAGTGAGCCCAGGAATCAGGAACTAGGAGGCGTCGTCTGCAAAATAACAAATGTCTCACCAAGGCAGGCATACCCATGCTCAGGATAAAATAGAATCATGGCCACCAATCAAATACATTGTAGATCCATGTCAAATAACTAAATAAAGTGTAGCCATGAACAATACACAATGGAGCTACATCTTGAAATCAAAAAGATATACATATAGAGCATCCATCTTCTAGAATATGATACAGCCTGATGGATGGAGATGAGATCTTCAGAGCTCGAGCAACAACTTCAAAATCTTCAAAACTCAAAGTAGGAGTGTAATATGAGTGTATGACTTCACTGCCCAGAGGTCTTCGATGGCTCGTTGGTCATGTACTAGATAATCTTGATTATCAGACTGAAGGCTCCATTGATTTTGAACAAGGACTTGATTGGACATTCAGGATGGTTGGGTATGAGGGCAAGAGACAAATTGCAGAGGGGCCAACTCAGGCTTGGTAGAAACTTCCCTTGGACAATAGCACGACAAATGATGAGACTTAGGCAGCATGGCATTAATCATAAGTTTACAAAGTAGGAGGCAATGCAAACTCTCCATATGTTTGGAAGAATAACCAAACAGAGGAGGAAACAACTCTATGTAGTGAGAACAACTTCCTAAGGTCATACTACATCCCAAAGTGATTTATCCAAGGGCAACTCATTATGATGCCAACAAAAAAAATACTTTTCCCTTCCTCTTTTTGGGGTATATTTGATTTTTTTGTTTTTTTTCAATAATGGAAAAAGAATAAAGGAATGTTACGTTACAATAGAGGAACGAGTGTTACAAACATACAAGATCAAGGCGCAAGGACAAGACTGATGTTCAGAATAATGATTCTTGGGAAAAATCCTCTTGGGGCCAATGGTGTTAAGACGCAGAAGCAAAGTGCTACAAGGCTGGCGTATAAGGTATGCAAACATGTTTAACAAAACACACAATGGTAACGTCCTTCGATGTGAGTTTAACGAGCCCAAAGAAGGTAAGATCGGTGGTTTTTCATATTTAGAGAATCTGAAAAATCATAAAAGGAGACTCCATTGGGGTACCTTTTTCGAAGATAGTCTAGTCAGTTCGAAAAAGGGGTAAACTAGCACCGACAAGACGTCTATTCAAAACCATTTTAACGAGTGTGATAAGGAAAAGATCACTCAGACATTTTTTCATTTTTAAGGAGTATAAAAAAAGCTTAACTATGGACTCCATTAGGAATGTTCTTCTGGAACAGTTTAATGAGTGTGAAAGAATAAGGTCACTTGAGGATCTTTTTGATTTTAGGGAGTCTGAAAAGAGCTTAACTATGGACTCCGTGGGGGTTTATTTTCCGTAAATTTAGTCCCTCATGCCCGAAAAAGGGATAAAATTATACTTGAGGGTACTCTTCTAGAGAACTGAAGTTCCATAGAGTATACCTTTGTTCATACAGTTGACCGTCTCGACCAAAAAAAGGGGTAACCTACCACTGGACATACGTGACTTCAAATTTCAGTTTAATGAGCGTGAAAGGTCACAAGATTTCTCAACATTATTTTCATGTTTAGAGGGTCTGAAAAGGGATTAAAAGAAGACCCACTATATCTTTTGGATCGATGCCAAGCATTTCCTCGTAAGACTAGGCAAAAATGTCATGGAATTCTTTAAATAGATCTGTATAGATTTGAATCTCTCTGGGGGAGTAGTCAGCTCCGACAATTTTTTTTTCCATGACACTAGGGTTTCAGGAGATATTGATCAGTAAGGTTTTAGTGATAGTTTCCATATTACCCTCAGCATAAACCTTGTGTGTAGCTAAGGGATTAATGGGACAAGACCTATCTCCCGTCATAGTCAAGGTGAATTCTCCGGCTTTGATTTTGCTTAACGCTTGGAGGAAGTATGATTTGTGATGAATATATTCCCGGGGTTTGTCCGAACTAGTCATTTCCTAAATTATAGCTTCATCAGAGGGAAATACTAATTCTAATGAATCGGTGCGAGCGAGAGAATCCTGAGCCCAAATAGGCTCTAGCAGTGGATCAAACTCTTGTGCAAGAGTTGGATCAGTGTTGGCTGAAGCTTGTTGGAATAAAGAGTATTCTACTTCAACTACGGACAAGGGCATGGACATGCCCGGGTGCCCTGTCCCATCCATCGTGGTCGATGGGGAAGGAAGTATCCATGGATTGTCAAAGTAAGTCGTGCAGAACAATGAAACTTGAAAAATCTCAACCTTATGGTGATTGGATATAAACTTGATATCGCCTTGAGGAGGCAGGTAATCGAAGGTACCCATCAAAGATGGGTACAAGCCAACCCCTACGTTGACTACACCTGGTTGAGGATTATCGATCATTGGGACTATGGATGCCCCCAATGAAGGGTCAGGTTTGGAGAAAGACAATTGATCGATGGTCACTATCTGGCCCTCGTGTCGAAGCAACAAGACCCGAAAGACTATAGCAACCACAAATTGCATGGAATAAGTCCAAATCCTTCATAACAAGAGGTTATAGTCGAGGGGAGCATTGACTACCTCTACCTCGACACACACAGTCTTCCCTCCTAATTGCACGGGGAAAGAGGGAATGATACCATGTGGTCGGAATGAATGACCTATTAATATTATGGTAGCTGCAGGAGCTATTTACCCCCACATGTGAACCTGATGAGAATAGAAGACTCTGGGAAGTAAGAGAAACCTTAATGAGTTGGATAATAACCCTAGAAGCCTTGTCGGCTCAAGAAGATAATTTATATTAGGCTATTAGCCTCCAAGAGAAGAAGTCAGCTAGAAATTATAATAATATACTGAACAAACACTTATCCAGAAGGAGAAGTCGGCCCCAACAAAACTGGTAGAACCACTAAATACAGGGCATCAGTTCTCATTTGTCACATCTCAGAATTCTAGTTCTATAGTTTCGTGTGCACTGCAGTTGCAGTGTTGTGTGCGGGTTTGGAGGAAGAGCTGGTGTAGCTGCAGCAGCAGCAAGATCTCAATTTTGGCTTGAATATCTCTTGGCTAGGGTTTGGAACATATGGTCAGTCTTTTGTGATGCGCTATCCTTGGGGATTGATGTGTTACTCCTTGTTTGGATACCTAGCCTATGGTTTGCTTCCAGAGGTATTCTTAGTCAAGATTAAGGTGCTTGGAGGGAGGCTTCGGCCTATGGTTGGGTGACGAAGGTATCGTCAATGGTAAAACGAGCACACCATATTCTATATTCTAATAGGTTATGGGCCCACAACCCTTCAGTCAGCCTAAAATGTCGGAAGGAAACATAGCCACTAGACATTGAGCTCGTTGAGGAACTGTCGCTAGGGTTACTAGTAGGAGCAGTTTCCAGAAGCACTGTAGCTAGGGTTACTAGCAGAAGCAGTTACAAAAACCCTAAACCTCTTATCGAGGCACCTTAAGTGACGAGATTGACCTAATCTCTGGATAGATTAGTGCACCCTGGCCCAGCGCATCTCCTGGTACAAGGTCAATATGTAAAGTTTGGATTTCCAGTCAAATCTAGGGTTTGACCAAGTCAAGCAAGCCATGACGAACTCTATGAAGTATGAGAACAAGCTAGATGGATCCTCTAACTTCAGAGCATGGAAGACAAGGATTGACCTCATCCTTGTTAAGAATAAAGTGTTGGATATTGTGGAAGGAAAGATCGTGAAGCCAGAGTTTGAATAAGGAGAAGAGAAGGAACCGCAAAACGTTGCTACTATGGAGAAGTTCAAAGATGTTCACATCAATTCCATGAGTATCATAGTGGATTCCATAAAAGACCACTTGATACCCTACATCTCCCATCTTGACTCATCGAAGAAGATGTATGATTTCCTAACAATTCTCTTCTCAGTCAGAAACATTAGACAAGTTATGAGTCTGAAGAATGAGCTCCGTGACATGAAGATGAATTATGACGATAGCATAACATCATACTTTGCAAGGATCTCCCAGCTAAGAGATCAACTACAAGCTATTGAAGAGATCACTTTAGAAAAGGAATTGGTGAACATAGTACTCAATGGTCTTCCCAAGACATGGGATGCATTTGTCGCAAGCATGAACACAAGGAAGGAGTACTCGACATTTGAAGAACTTTGGACTTGCTGTGCTCAAGAAGAATCAAGGATCAATGCAAAAGATAAACCTCAAAAGAAGTATGATGATCAAGCCTTCACAACAAGATTCAAGAACTTCAGGGACAAAATAAAGTTCGATTCAAGAAGGAAGCTGAAACAAAGAAAAGAAATTTCAGAAATATAGTGCTTCAATTGTCAAAAGTACGGTCACTACAGGAATCAGTGTCCCAAGCTAAAGAAAAGGAAGGAGAAACATGAAGCATCGATTTCCAAAGAAAAGGAACCTGGAAAGAAGACTAAGCAGGATGGAAGAGATTTCTTCTACTAAAAGGTAACAACACTCTTCTTATCTTCTTGTACATATCTTTCTTGCATCGTCCTTGTACATATCTTGTATATCTATCTCTCAGAAGATAATGTGTTCCTAAAAATAACTATACCTATGAAAGAACAAACAAGATGAAAATAGTTATCATTAGATATCACAAATGAAATAATGAAATATATCATATGAAATCCATTACAAGATAAGTCGAAATCAGAATCAATCTTGAAGAGACTTAGAAGTCAGACATTGAAAGGAAATTGAAGAGTGGACTTATGATGACAACTAAGATGGAAGCGTGGACTCTGTTAGACAAGAGAGCCAATTATATATTGCAGAAGACAATAAGGATGTAAATGGAAGCATGGACTCTATTATATATTGTAGAAGACAATAAGGACAGAGATAGAATCATGGACTCAGTCAGATGAAGGGAGCATATTATATGCACTCTTACATGAAACAAGGATTAGGAGGGAGCTAATCCTATGATTCATTGAAGATGATGAAATGTATATATCCATGGTAGTAGTCATGAAAGACAACACGTGTGCAGTTCAGTTGTAGAAGAAGACTTCCTTAGAAGCCTTAAAGTATTCCCGGTTATCCATACAGATCTGTGATCCTATAATGAAGGTAAGAAGTGGAATCTCTAGGACATGGAATCTATAAGAAATTCCATGGACCCAAGAGCTAAAGAAAAACATGAAGAAGAACATGAAGATTCCAAGAAAGAAGAATCAAAACAACCAGTCACTGTATCATGAATCACAAGATTACCAGCCTAATATGAACTCACTAAAAAGCAATCAAGCAGAAGAACTGAAAGTTGTGTTGAAGAACAGTGTACAGAAGACTTACGAATAAAAGCATTTGCGAGATCCAAAATCAGAGGTTCTCTCAAGTGGAGGGAGAATACTATGATGATTGCTTGTTCTAGTACACCACACTTATCTCTATATAAGTCATTATATTATCCACAACATCCATGAGTCGGAATTATACATCAGACGAATGCAAAGAATGTTCTCCAAAGAAATTGAATAAAGAGCATATGAAGAGCAATCTAAAAACTTTGAGTCATACCAGAAAGATACTCCTGTATGCAGATACGAAGAAGACAACTTGGCAGAGAACCTCCAGTGCACAGCAGAAGCGTGGTGAATATTTCCTATAACATCAAGATGACTACTCAGAAGATCAGATCCCATGATGAAATAATAAGTATCACATGGATATGTTCCAGTTCTCCAACTATGATATACCCTTCTGTTTAGATCTACATGAAGCCTTCACAGTGTTCCAGACTACAGTACAATCATTACATTATCCATGATAAAGTCCAGAAGGGAGAAAATGATTTCTCAAATACATATCTCCACAGATGAGTAGATAAGCATACATTTTGGTAAAGCCTCTATTCAAGACGAAAGAACTTGCATACTCAAGCTACAGCTCATGGAAATGACTCTCTTAGCTGCAAGGGAACACTCTCCAAACTAGAAGAAGGTATGCAAAAATTTATTTTTGTGATTGAAATAACTCTCCAGTTAGGAGGGAGAATTGAAAATATCATTTATCTTTGTAATTGGAAAATAGTCCAAATTGGACAGATGCTTTCCTATTCGGAAAGTGGATTGAGATTTTTTACGAATAGTGAATTCCCATTGTAGTTAACATGGGAGGTAGACTAATTGCTGATGTATCATAGAAAATGACTTCCCATTATGGGGAGTGGTCTAGGACAGTCTTTCCAGTCACTCTGAGTAGTGGTCAAGTAGAATGGTCTGCCTCGTCGGGCAGTCATTCTTTCGAAGTTCATAGTTGTGAGCAATTTTTAAGAATCGTCTGTTTTGGAGGTTGATGCAGGACAAACATTCCTTCGAGGGTAGACTCATTCTCTCCAGGTTACACTTTGTTTAGTGTCGGAGGNACACTTTGTTTAGTGTCGGAGGAATGGCCCAGGGTGGGGAATGGTCCGGATAGTTATTCCTCGAGGGAAGACTCATTCTCTCTAGGTTACACTTTGTTTAGTATCGTAAGAATGGCCCAGGGTGGGGAATAGTCCAGGATCATCAATCAGGGATAGTTATTCCTCGAGGGCAGACTCATTCTCTCCAGGTTACACTTTGTTTAGTGTCAAAAGAATGGCCCAGGGTGGAGAATAGTCCAGGACAGTCATTTCTTAGGGCAGACTCATTCTCTCCAGGTTACACTTTGTTAAGTGTTGGAGGAATGGCCCAGGTTAAGGAATGGTCCAAATATTTCTCGAGGGCAGACTCATTCTCTCCAAGTTACACTTTGTTTAGTGTTGGAGGAATGGCCCAGGGTGATAAATGGTACAGGCTTAGAAATAAAAAATAATCCTTCTTCCTTGGTTGAGAAGAATGTGACAGATATCCCATTGTTGATATTCTATATTGAGGGCATACATTCTTTCAGATCTCACAGACATGAGTGAAATATTGGCCCAGATGATTCAGTTTTTATCATAACATTGTTTCTATGTAGATGAAGACTACTATGGTGGCAGAAATTCTTTCAAATCTCATAGTCGTGAGTGAAAGATTGGCCCAGATGATACAGTTTTTATCATAACATTGTTTCTATGCAGGATTCTCTCAGATGTTTGTTATGAATACTATATGACAGTAGATGAGGACTACTATGGTGAATATGTTTCATTGTTCACAACCTTACATTGTTGATCAAGTACTTGTGTGCTACTTGATGTGGTAGTTAACAACTAGATTGTAGTTATGTACTACTATGAATAGACACAGGCATGTTCTATCCTTGTTCTAATTTCCTTGAAGACTATTAACAGTTTATTGGAGACAATGATCATTTAGATGAATGATGAACAGATATTTTCCAGATGGAAAATAGTTCAGAGATTTTACTCCTCTTGTACCACTCTATGGTGAGAGTGACTTATCCAGCATCACATCTAACTACTCAGATGAAGTATGGTTTCAAGAGATGATGCAATTGATGATGATGGTAATGCTCATGATCTAGTCATGAAATAGTCTAGATGCTTATATTGATGCTACCGGGTAAATGGTATATTTTGTGCTCAAGTCCATTACCTGTAAATACCTCTCTAGCTAGAAGGGAGTGTTAATATTATGGTAGTTGCGGGAGGTATTTACCCCCACGTATGAACCTAACAAGAATAGAAGACTTCAGGAAGCAAGAGAAACCCTAATGAGTTGGATAATAACCCTAGAAGCCTTGTTGACTCAAGAAGATAATTTATATTAGGCTATTAGCCTCCAAGAGAAGAAGTCGGCTAGAAATTATAATAATATACTGAACAAACACTTATCCAGAAGGATAAGTCGGCCCCAACAAAATTAGTAGAACCACTAAATACAGGGTGCCAGTTCTCATTTCTCACATCTCAAAATTGCAGTTCTGTAGTTTGGTGTACACTGCATTTGTAGTCTTGTGCACAGGTTTGGAGGAAGAGCTGGTGCAGCTACAGCAGGAACAAGATCTCAATTTTGGCTTGAATGTCTCTTGGCTAGGGTTTGGAACATCTGATTAGTATTTTGTGATGCACTATCCTTAGGGATTGATGTGCTACTCTTTGTTTGGCTACCTAGCCTATGGTTTGCTTCCGGAGGAATTCTCAGTCAAGGTTAAGGTGCTCGGAGGGAGGCTTCAGCCTATGGTTGGGTGACGAAGGTATCATCAATGGTAAAACGAGAACACCATCTTCTATATTCTAACACAACCATCAAAAGTAGCGAGGAGAGTAGGTGACAGAGACAAAATGGGTTGGCCAACGACCTTCCAACATGCCAACAACATAACGCATGTCGAGGCTCCCTCATCAACCACTGTGCATAAGATATTCTAAGTAAAATTTTTTGTGGGATAAGCCACTACTATCTGAAATGCTACATGGTAAGGCATACAAGGTTTTAGGTCGGTTGTATCCAACATGATTGTACCTAGATTACAAGTCTCGGTAGATCCTAAAGTGGTTAACAAGGCTTTCCTTTGGGAAGGGAAACTTTGGAGGACCTCCAAAGCAGATGGAGCACAAGGGGTTTGTGATAAATCTTCCACTACATAATAGTTCTGGGAGGCCCTTGCATTTGGGTTGTGAGAATCTTTTTTGAATGCACATTTGGGGATGCGTGTCATTGTTTCACCCAATGTCTTCTCAAGATGTAGAGGAAGAGATGGGAGTTTGGCTTCTTTTCCCTTCTCAGAAGTGCTTGGTTTACTATAGTCATGCACTCTAGTCGATATAAAAGCATCACCCTTCACCATATATACATTTACAGATGTGGGGTTGTTCGAAAATGGAGAGGGTCCTTGGCTACCACCTTCCATGCTTGCAGAGGCTTGGGTTAGATTTTTCCCATCTTGGAATGGATTGGTTAACACAATAGGTTGTTGTTGTGTCACAAAATTTTGGGCCTCTGCAAGTCAGGGACAAAGGTGGGTTGGGTGGTCCTCTACGCATAGGTTGCATGGATACTTTTCCTTCCATTTCTCAGTATTTCCCCTTCAAAAATTATTGGTGGGTTTCTTATCCCCCTTACCCTTGTTTTGTCATTTTTTCTTTCCTTCAGGCTGATGGGTGGCCTTTGGATTAGTCGATTGCACTGTGTTTAAATACGACGTTTTGGTAGGGGGAGAAACCAAAGTAGTAGTTTGGCTGGCCACTATGTGTTGTATAGACAACTGCTGCAACTGCTTCGTCAATTGCTCAACAAGCTTTGTTTGTGCTAAACCAACAATACCATCAGCATGTGGTCCAACTCTCTGTCAGGTGTTATCAAGTATTGAGTGTGGCGCATCTGGAAATATCTCATATAATAAACCAGATTGAGAATAGATTATCTCAAGTTGTTGATCTCTCATGATGGTGTCTTCTTCAAAAAATACTCTCGACGTTGCGACGTCTTTGGACAATTGTGGGACCAAAGACTTAAGAAACCACTCAAGCAGGAATGCTTGTGGGATTGGTATCTTAATTAAACTCTTTCAGTGTCTCCATTCTTGGATGTGATCATAGATATGGTCCTCTTTTATTTGTGATAAATTGGCTAGCAATTCAGTGCCAATGTCGTATCTTACAGGTAACTGGAAATGGTTTAGGAAAGCCATCAACAACTCAACAAAGGAAGATTATCTTGAGCGATTGAACTCAATGTACCATTTCGCGACACTCCCAATGAGAGTACGTTGAAACAATCACAACTGTATGGAGTCATCTTTCAATGAGTTAGATGAGCACCAAATATAGAAGGTAGTCACATGATCTCCTGAATCTTCATTAGGTTTGCCTTCAAACTTTGGGATGTCTGAAGGCAACTTCGTCAGCATAGGAGGCCAACACAGATTGTGACAGATAGGATCATTCAACAACCTTGTCAAGTCTAGCAAATGCAAAGTTTCCAGGAAGGGTAGTTTGGGTTGTTGGTGATAACCTGGAAAAAAGGGGCTTGGAGTTTGACTGGCACTAAGTTGCCAGGAAAAGTTCGGCTGCTGGACCGGGTTATGGTAGAAACCATGGTATTTTCCAGCATATGGATTTTGCGTGTGTGGAGACATCATCGACTGATTTCCAAAATAGGACATAGATGGTTGGGTATGCATTACATTTGAAGGACGTTTGGAAGGATTGCCCCATGTCGGTCCTGTGGGGATAGGCATAGTTCTTTGTCCAGGGTTCCATTGATTGTGAAAAGAATTACCCCAGATCGACATTCCTGACGAGGGAACTAATCCCTACCAAGAATTCCAAGGCCCTAATGTGGAAGAAGTTCATGGGTGTGCCCCCTGTGCAGGAATAGTATCCTGCATAGGAATAGATTGTCTGAGACTAGGATTGTCCCAGTCGGGAAAGCAGTGGATGAGAAGGCATTGTTACCAAATGCTCCGAACAAAGAAAATAGTGTCAAACCTACCAGCATGTTATGCGAAGGTTTTTCCTTGACTTCCTGCTCCAAGTAAACTATGATGTGCAGATGGCCTGACAGATTCCTGATGCATGCCACCGAGCGAAGGGGACGAAGGAGGTATATGACCTCCCCCGTAAGGGAAAGTATTAAAAGGAGTAGGAGTGCCCCCCATGTGACCTTGCAGAGGAGCATTAGAGCTCCCTACCCCTAGGCTTGAAGTCTGTGAAGTGGAGTAAGAAAGTATAGGACTTGTACCTGAACTAGGCATCCCATATGAGAATGGAGGGCCTGTCACACTTGGTGTGAAAGGGGTTGTGGACGCCACCAGAGATAGGATCGGACCACTATGTGAAGTAGAGGCAGTCAAGACCATGGTGGATTGGACCAATGATGGTGGGTTAGGAGGTGGAAACTCTCTTGTGGTGACAACCGTAGTGGGAATTGAAGAATTCCCAGAAGGAGTAACAACATTTGTTTCCATTGTTGCGTGCGACACGGTCTGGCACTCGTAAGGATGAATCAGTACAATGGTGGGTGCCAAAAGATCAGTGGTGGAGGTTTCAACCAGACCAAACGCTTCCGCTCCAAGGTCTAATATGGTCGATTCCTCTGGATGTTGGTTGGGCACAATTTCTTGTGACTCGGTCACTTCAAAAGACCCTTGTTGTTCTAGCTTTCACCTTAGTGGTGGCGGGGGTGGCTCCAGTGTAACCGGTGGCAGAACAAGAAGCCTTCATCATCGATGGAGCTCGTGATCCTCCACTGTGTGAGAATATCAAACACACATTAGGGTAGTCTAAAAGTTCAAAAACAACAGACACTAAAAAATTCCCTATAAGATAAGACAGGCAAACAATAAATTAATTGGAAGAACAATTACAACAACCAACACTAGAGCAACTTACCGGTGCAAGTGCAACTTGAAAATGGAAGCACCCTCCAGGTATAATTTGCAAATCATGGCCCGATGTTTGTCCTAGGTACCACGGTATACCCCCACAGTCACCTGTGTATGTCCCTAGAAAATATAGGTAACTAGGTTGCCAGCGCATGAACTGTCACCAGGCGGGTACAGTTGACAGTTGGGTAGACCACAATGAGCAGGGTATCATGTCCAAAACCTATTAAGGGTATCGAAAGTAAGTGGTCTGGAAGACAAATGAGGACCTCAAATGGATTCAAGACCCATGAATCCCCATGGAAAATACAATCGATGGAATCCCAAAACAAACCCTCTATATGTGTTCTCCACTACGATTGGTCCAACTTTTGAGGGGTTATCTCCGATACCTTTCTGTACACAACGTCATGTTTATCCCCTGTTTTAGAGGGGGGTCCTAGATAATTTTCAATATACTGGACTTGGACACTCCCTAACTCAGACTCCAATGCTTGATTTGAATGGCCTTGAAGAGTTTCCTCTCCAACCTAATCCAAGGCCCTAATCCTGAACTAGTTCGTTAACCCTACAAACATAAAAGTCTAATAAATTTTAGATTTAGCGTTAATTTTATGGCTTGTATTATGTCAAGGGGTATGAAATTGAAACTGATTATGTTTGAAATATGAAAGTAAAAAATGAACAGAAAGATGGAAACAAAAACTTTCACTTAACACAAATTTTCAACAACTTTTCAATTTTTTATTTTATTTTCTAAGATCTTTTGAATCAACAAACTTAAAGAAGGATTTCACTCGACTATGAGATACTTATGATATAAGTAAGATATCAAGAACTTAAGAAAGATAAGACTTTTCCCTGGTTACTAATGCAAAACCACACTTTTCAACCAAACAAGAAAATGAAAGAGATTTTATATTTATTTGAATGTTCAACAAACAAAAAGGAAAAACATCAACAATTAAAAAACCAAGAAAAACAATTCTGGCGTAATCCCAGATCACAAAGAATCACTTCAAGAAATCACACGCTAGCAACTTAAAAAAGGACTCACACTTGTCTAAAAACCCTAAAGAAAATTTTTAATGGCAACTTTTAAATTAAAAAAAAGCAAGCTAAGGCGAAGATCAACCCTAAGCTACTGACTACTATGACAAAGATTCAAAAACCTAAGAGGTATAAATCTTTTCCAAGGAAAGGATGACTGCCTTACCCTCAACAAGAACTATCTTGCACAAGCATGCTACTGAAAATCCAAGAATAAGTGTGTGCACGCGAGCTGTATAGAGACAGAGGGTGTGTACACACGTTCTGGCCTTATACAGGCCACGTGTATCTGTAAAACTCTGAAACAACTAAAAACAGACAATCCAAACCGGGAAGAGACCATTGATATTGAGAACCAAGATCTCTTGAAGGCTTAGACACTATCTTTAATAGAAAAAGAAAACAATGTAAGGAAAAAATTCGTAAAACAAACCAATTTGAGATGAGACTGCGAACAACCAAGACTTAGAAAGAGTTCCAGAAAATGCCTGAGAATGACTGATTCTGACAGGGAAGAGGATGACTACCTCAAATTTTTTCTGGAATCTACACGCTACTGCTACTTCTTCAGCTAGCATTTACACGTGGGCTGTAAGAAATTAGGGCGCGGGTACACGCGTGCAACCCTTATGTAGGACGCATGTACCTCTGTGGGTCTCAAAAAAACATAGTAAAGCAAGTAACAGAGATGGATGGTATGGAAAAGAAGGCTCTCTACTAGCTTAGACTTTTCATAAACTTCAAAAGACAGGAAAGAAAACCTAGTCTTTTAAAACTACCCAAAATATTCCCAGGAACCCTAGAGACTTCCCCAGTATGGTCACCAATTTTGTTGTGGTGGGAAATCCCCCTACGGACTAGCAAATAGGGTTATATTATGCCTGCATATATGACCAAAAGAAACCTACTTTCTACCTTCATCCTGAGACCTAATCACCATTTCTTTTTAGCGAATACATGGTTAGACCAACATACCTTATTCTGGATGTTCGATGTCGATCCTTCTTCATGATTGATTGCTTGTTAGTAGCTCTCCTCCCAAGGATGACCTGCATACAAAACAAGAAACAAACTACACATGCATTTTACCTACAGACTAATGAGTTAGAGATTCAAACATATATTTACTGAACTATGAAGAACTCATATAGTGGGACAGGAAAATAATTTCTTTATTATTAACTTTAATGAATCAACTTACAATGTCGAGACTAGCCATTTCTCCACGAATCCTAATCATGGGCTCCTCTTCAAATGTTCTCCAACTTCTTTTCTTTGTATCTCTCTTTGCATAAGGATGTCTAAAGGGTTGGGACAATGGGAGTGCACAATTGGGTAGAGTTTCTTTACTCTTATTCTCCTTTTCCAAATGGGACCCCTAACCCTTCTTTTATAGGATAGAAAAATATAGGTATTTGGATGAACTTTCAGCCATGCATGGCCGAGAGTTTCAGTTAACTCACCCAAAGCTATGTGTTCCATCGGCAACTTTCCTTTTTTCGTTCTTTTGTCGATCCACATGGGATATTTTAGGTCACCTAGCATGTACACGTGTGCAATAATGGATTAGGGTGCATGGGCCCTTATAAAAGAGGTTTTTTTAAGAGTTGTTCAACATTTCTTTGGGAAAGAAGGGATCTGAGATGGCCTGATTCTAGGTAAGCATGTATGGTGCAAATTAGGGTTATAACAACTACCCTTTCAAAAACAAAGGGGGGGAGTAGTTGGAATCAAAGAGAGCATATTGACAGGGGGTATCATTTAGTTATAGTAGACATACATAAGTTGATCATAAGGGGATAACTCCTTTGTCATTGAGGTCAAAGGGGGAGAGTAACCTCATAGAGAAAAGCATCATCACAGGGGGAGTTTGTGTATGAAGTTAGAGTGTTTCCCTGGGTCTTGTAGCAAAGAGTTGGGTCTCTCATAATTGTTTGAAGATGATATTCAAGGATTGATCTTATGTATTCATTCAAGTTAAATAAATAAATAAAGTATTTATTCTTTTATATATATTGGTTGATAAAATGAAATAAATATTTGTTTTCTAGTTAGTTTTATGAAAAGTGGAAAATTGTCCAAAGTTTTGTGACACTGATTCACCGCCCCCTCTCAGTGTCAAGTATCCATTTCAACACAAACATGTCGACCAACCTTTCGAAAATTTATGTAACTTTGCTACAAGATCCATACTAAGACTTTTCATGGTTTTTTGTGTATGCAGTTGGGCGGAAGTCGACTTCACACATACCCAGGTCAACACTGTCTACACTATACTTTACATTCTAGAGGGATTCCATGTTTGACTAGGCATAAGTGATATTATATGAAATTTGTTTTTAGTTCAACAATTTCTTAAGGAATGAAAGTTTTTTTATGATCACATATTTGATGTTTACAATTTTCTATTGCAATATCTTTTATAGTCTCTTTGTTAAAATGAGTGTAAATATAGAGAATGAAAAATTTCACAAAGGATTACACAATATTAACACAAAGGATTTAATTTTTCAATAAAATTTGTAATCCTTTGTGCAATAGTGTTAATATTTCACAAAGGATTACAAATTTTATTGAAAAATTTCTCTTATAACATCAATTGCTACCTTTGAAGCACTAACAAGCTTGTTGGCTTAATAACTATCCTATTTTACATACTATTATTCCCCATACCTCCTTGAGACCTTCCAAAAAACAAAATTTTGGAATATGTACACACCCTCATAGTTATGGTACTCACGTACACATGGGATACTAAACGAATAGATGCATACATGTCAGAAAATGATTAAAAAGTATATTTATGTTGAATTAAATGTTTATTTATGGGTTTGGTTAGTTTCCTAACTTATTTTACCCATACTTAACCATATCTAACCAAACAGAGAACATATAAAAGCGGAATTTTTCCAAGGAGAGAGGTAATGATCAAAATATTCTCTTTGGGCCTGTGATAGATCAAAATTCAATACCATCTTGTATAGAATGAAGAAGGGTGGAGGAACTTGGGATCTCTCTCAACATGGTAGTGCCATGCAAGCAAAGTATAAAGTTGTAACCAACTTAACTGTTGAATAAAAATAGAAATTATTTCCTTCAAAATAGGTTGAATTTGTAATGTTTTGATAGTAATATTTTCATATATATTTCATAGAATACTAGTTTCTAAGATTTTACTAATCTATTTCATTAGAATAACGAGTAGTTATTAGTGTAACTACATCTATCTATATTCTTACATTTTTAAGGTTTGTTGAGGAAAAGGTATGGAAAACCTTACTCAATCATTTTCAGATATTGTCGGAATAAGAGAAGATAGTTGGGAATGTTACCTGGGGTTTATAGCCTAAAAAACAATCTCTTAATCCACAAGTATTAAGTACAAAGGATCAAGGTTGGTTTTATGTGTTAAATATAACATTGTAAAAGAAATAAACTTAAACAAAGTTACATGAATGTGTACATAAATTATACAAATGCGTACATGGAGATAAAAGAAAAACAATGAACTAGATCATTAAAACACATGTGTGAGACTGAAAGAATAATCTGATTTTTCATTTATTTCATTATGAGATACAAAAATGAGTTCTCTCTAGAAACTCCTGCGAGGGTAGGGACCAAAACCAAATTTAGAAGCCTTCGATAGGAACCATACAAAAATACTCTGTCAACAAGAAGAAAATTGAAGATAAAGATATGGATCAACTTGCCACAAAATGATGCTACTTGACTCTGCAAGATATTCTTTATCAACCATGAAATTCAATTCTTGCACAAACAAAAATACATAGGCTGGCAAAGATAAATCATACACCTTTAACACAAGATGCTCAAATATGTGATTCATTTTTTGAATCTTGTTGCCTTCAATAAGACGTTGTTGTCATCAAGAGGATTAAGCCTTCTAGTAAACTCAGAATGAATGAAAATTGAAAATATCTCACTAGTATAGAGAAAAACTTATGGTTGTAGTTCTCCTTCTATCCTCTCCTCTTGTCTCCTCATCTCATTGAGATTTTATTCCTTCTCAATAAGTTAGGGTAGTTCAACTATGTTTCTTTAGTTAAGTCAAATTAGCTTAACTAATTAGTTGAGACAAGTAATAATAGTATATATAAATACAGGTCTTAATTAATAATAACTAAATAGGTGGGACCTTTGTGACTCCCAATTATTTGTTTTAATAATCATCAAACAATAAAATATAAAACTCAATCATTCAATTCCAAATATATCCTCTTTGTAACTCCCGTTTTCATAATTATGATCAAATATTTTAAATATAAACAAAATATAATATGACCATATCCAAAAGTATCATATCCACGTTGTCCCCAAAAAAATTCCTATATATATGCTTTTTATCCAAAAAAATTTCAAAGTAAAATATTGTCTTTAACATAAAAAAAATAACATAAGCAAATGTCAAAAACCATATTTACTATGAGAGACATTTGGCATCTTTTCACTATTGTCCCCTTTTGAATTTTCTATGGCAGCCTTCAGTTGGTTGGATCCTTGAGGCTGAACTGAACTGATAACATGAGAGAAATCATCCCTAATATGAAGGAGGGAAGAAACATATTTAGAAGATTCTTTGGATGAGTTGGAGTGAGTGGATATTCCTCTTCCCTTGTCCTACACATGCTCGGGGACATTTGCTTTTAATCTCTTACTAGCATGAGATGACTGTATGAGTGAGACAAGATGATCAGCTTGGGAAATTTGATTCTTTGGTGGTGGAGGGGGTAAAGGCAAAGAAGAATTAGGTCAACCATGGTGATGAACAACATGCTGGTGGAAAATATTTTTCCAACCATCATTGGTACATGGTTCTAGGCACATTGATACATGAGGAAGGAATGAGATGCCAGAAAAGTTTTGATTTTATTGGAAGGTCGTTCTTTTAGGTAGGGATGGAGGATCTCTTGGCCTACTAGGTTGAAGAACCTATCTTGGAAAATATGGTTCAATTCCTAGGGGTCAACATCAAAATGTAGGGAGAACCAAGGTAATCAATGACCCCTATGCCAATTTTCCCTGCCTCTGTTACCTCTTCCATTACTACCTCTGCTAAAAAAGATCATCCTCAAGAAATGTTCCAATTAGTTATGAAAACTCTTGAAAATCCTTGCATCAAACCTACCTAAATAAAATTAAATGTTGGCTCTATCATCCTCAATAGAAGCACATGAAATCAATCCATCCATCATATTACTCAAATCAATAATTAATTTCTATTGAACATGGAATGATAGGGTTATTGGGAAGATCAAGGGTTTGTAATGAATGAAAAGTGATAGCATGGATGGGGACCACCAGCGGATACTGTTCAAGAAATATATATGCAACCTCCATATCAAAACAATACTTCCATTTCTAATTTAAACACCAGTCACTTCTCCTTTTTATTATTTCTTTTGAAATGTCATTTACAAAAGAATAACATGGAATTAAAATGAATATGGGAATATGGTTAGCTTGTAAGGAGTGAAAAATGGTATAATGAATGGGAAATGAAATGGATATTGTTCCATTAAATAAAATAACATTTTTTCTTTTAAAATAACATACCCTTAATTTCCAAAAAAAAAGATTTTAAACTATAGGCAATCTCAAAGTTAAAGACACAACAACTTCTATATCAAACCCAAAGAAAAACTCCAAGACTGTCAAACACAGCCAATCAATTCTTATCTTTGTTTTCTGAATAAAAACACAATTTATACACAGACTATCCATAATTCCAACTATCAATGATCTCATACAAATAACTTAGAGCGGACATGAGGACTCCAAGAAAAAGAACATGCCATCAAACTTTAACATTTACATCAACCAATTTCAATTGTTTCATAGTGGACCAGTTCAAAACCCTTTATTCTATTATCTGGTCACTCTTCCTTTTATTTAAAACTCATCTAAATCCAAACATCACTTATACAAAACAAGTATAATGAATTTCTTCCCACTATACAAATCATTTCTTTTATTTGCAGAGTTCTTTTCATATGATGGGGTATCAACAAAATTATTTCCATATATATTAAAATAGACCACATCAAGCATGCTATGAAGTGTAACAAGGACAACAAATATTCAACATATGAGGCTGGTATCTATTTTCATTATTTTCTATGTGATAGGATGGGTTTGAAACCTTGGCGCTTTTTTCTTTTATTCACTATATAGTCTTCAAAACGACCAAAAATCTTATAGGTAGTCAACCAATGCACCAAGGCGATATGCAAGCAACAAATTTCTCAACTCTTAGTTCAACATATAACCAATTCAAAAACTTGATTCCAAGTTTACAACAACCATCACAAGGGAGAGCAGTGTCTAAACATCCTCGTGGGTGAGACAACTTGGCAAGCGATGTTTGCAACATGAAATAAAAACCTCCAACAACTTTAACAATAGGGTTTGAAAAAATAGCTTCCAAGGTGGTTGCGAGGTAAAACCCAATTTTGCATTCATTCAAATTGTGGAATGAAATCTCGATAGGCCCAAAACTCTATTGTGAATGGAGTAGGAGGTAAGAACAACCACAAAGAGAACCTAGAACCCAACAGTCCCTTTTCTTGTTTACCAAAATACAAACCTCCAGGATTATACATGAGACATGGGTGGAAACAAAATAATTTTTTCATAAAATATCAACAGCAAGGAGAAATAATAACCATTATCCATCACACATGCAACCATAACCGAATAACTTCAAAATGAAGGAGCATTAAACAAACCAACTTGCAACATTCAGAACGCCAACTCAATTCATTTTCAGAGACATAACACACATCCAACCACCATATCTTTCAGAAAGAAAGCACTCTGCATACGTATTCTAAGAGCCAACACATATATTTTATCTAGATCAAGGCTAGAATGATGAATGGAAGGGTGAGAGTCACCATACTTGTGAGTGAAGCACCAAAAAGAACCAAAAACCCCACTATTCTTGAACGACTGAGCGAAACGAAGAAAAACTAACCAGAGCAACCAAATGTGTGACAAGGTGAGGGTGGTGAGATCAAGGTGGGGGTAAGAATGATGTGCAGTAAACATACATCGCTTATCCACCCATTCATTAATTTACATCAACCATAACTAGGGTGTAATACATCCAAAATTTAATCATTTGCATTAATTAAACATATTCAAAAATCAACATGTCACTTCCACTTCACAACATTGAAACGAAAACCCTCTTATCTATATTTTTTATACCAACATCAATTATATAATATGTCCTATGTTTATAACAGGTTCCACTTTTCAAGGATCATTTGACCTCTAACAATTTCATAAAGCATAAATATTTTCCACATAATACAATGAATGTAATATGTTATAACCAAAGAGAGTGTGAGTTAAAATCCGAATTTTAACCATATGCCAAAGAAGATGTATGGCAGTTATGACCAAAGTGCTTTCCACTTTATTTTGAATTTTAAATTACCATCGCTTATCATCATTGTTTGCATGTGAGAATTTGTTTGAATTCTTGTGTTTTCTCAAACTATAATATTCTTCGACAAGTTGTCATGAGTGTAATCCAGAGAAACATTTATTTTCTACCATGAATCAAATAAGGGGGCCCCACCTATCTAGTATATTATTAAGTATATGTATATAAATAATAAGGCCTTGCAACTCATTTGCAGGAAGGGGTATTATGTTATTCTTCTGAGCATCAACAGCCTGGAGAGTCCACATGGAAATTTGTTTCTAACAAATTCAAAACTCAACATGTTTGGTTCAATAGATCAGTAGAAGTAGATGATAGAAAAAAATGCAGAAGAATAGTTATGCAATAGGGGGAAACATATGGCTTAAGGGAAATAATGAGAGGAGACTTTGGGAATAACTTATGAAAAATGGTACATATGAGGGGGGTTGGTCTTGTATGCATAACATTTGAACAATATGTAACATATAGTACTTCTTAAATTTTAAAGGAGAATGTTTCTGATTTTTTCTTTGGATCTCAAGATGGAGGGAAGGAAAGGGATAGCAGAAACAGGGTAGAAGACAAAATCAACTATCTTACAATAATATTGAAAGAAAAAATAAATTTCAGCCATGTCTGAAAGGAGGACATCATGACAGTTGTATATATCTTATTTTTCATCATTCAAAAATATTTACATAATGAAATTGTTATGGAAAAATTGATCCAGACTTTACTCTTGACAAAATATCATGCAATAAAAAAGAATAGAAAAAAGAGAAAGACAAAACTAAATAAAATGAAAACAAAATTTATTATTTATGTACAAAGGAAAGGAAAAACATTCTCGGAGTTAGGTAGGATGACATTTTGCATAGAGAAATACATCATCTATTTTAGATGGATGATTCATGCATTGAAAGACAATGCATAAAGAGTGTTGATCACCCTTCCAACCAACAAATGCATGTGGAAAAGGTAATGGGCCTATCATGATCCAGAAAAAGTGATCAACATCTTGCAAAACCTACCAACCAACAAGATGGACTTTAGGCTTGACAATGGAAGAATGATGGTTAGAGGTTTTGATGTTAAGGATGGAGTTAATGGGATCTTTAAGAATCATAAGGTCATCATTTGTAATCCCCTGATCAAGAAAAGAACTACCATGCACCAAGGGAGAGAATAAAGGATGTATATGAATTACTTTGAATTTATCGTCATCAAAAGAAAGCATGCATGCAAGAGAGATATGCATATCGTCATTGAATTTTTCAACCTCTTTGAATTGAAACAATGTGTTTGTGAAAGAATGATGTAATATGAAATCCCAATTATCCTTATGGCAATTTTCTAAAAGAGACTAAACATATGAATCTATATCTCTCCATGAATCCCCTCTTTAATTTTATTTAGAATGGTCATGGGACATATGAGGGATATTTCTATTCAAATCAAGAGAATCCTCTCTACTAGATTCATCCAAGAAGAATACTTCATTGGACACACGTTGATCCTGAGTAGGATATATGTCAAAAAGGTCCTCATTAAAGGGGAAGACATAAAACACATATTTTTTAGATGTAAGGTGGGTATGTAATACCCCTAGGCCAAACCCAATTGTAAATGTAGATGCAAATGTAGTTAAGATGGTGAGTTGTTTGATATCATTTTTGTATGAACCTTCCATGGTATAGTGTACACATGTACTATACGCTAAAATGATGAAGTGTGCACATTCCAGGATACCTCATGCAACAAACTTAAGTACGCATGATTTTGAGGCCAAGGAGGCTTTGTGTATATGTTTTATAGGCTAGTGAGCCAGCTATTATAAGCTAGGAGACTTATGTGTTGAATTAGGATGGGGATCCTAGATGCTAAAGGCCAGTGAGCCTATTTTTGTATATGTCTTATCATTAATTTAAAATACATAGTTGCATGTAGACTGACCACGATAAAAGAGTATGGGGGACTAAACTCCACTAGTTAGGGAAAAGGGGGGATTAAAGTTAAGGAAAAGGGCTAAGCTAGGGAGCTTAAGACAAAAAGGAATATTAATATGCATCCATGGGATCATAAAGATCATGAAACATTACTTTTGAATCAACAATAAACACATAATCTTCCATCTCTAGATGAACATACTACTTTTGTGAAGAATCTGATCCAATAGTCAAGCTACACTCTACTTGTTCTGTTGAAATTAGTGCATGAATATCATTTTTTTTATGACAGTTAACAACAACAACTTGTGTAATACCCCTAGGCTGAACCCCTACTGTAAATGTAATTGCAAATGTACTTAAGTTGGTGAGTTTTTTGATATCATTTTTATATGCACCTTCCATGGTATAGTGAGCACATGTACTGCGCACTAAAATGATGAAGTGTGCACATTCTAGGGTACTGCATGCAACAAACTTAAGTGCGTGTGATTTTTAGGCTAGAGAACATTTTAGTATATGTTGTGTTGTATAGGCTGGTGAGCTAGTTATTATAAGCTAGGAGGCTTATGTGTTGAATTAGGTTGGAGAGCTTAGATGTTGAAGGTGAGTGAGAATATTTTTGTATATGTCATATCATTAATATAAAATAGATCGTTGTGTGTGGACCGACCATGATAAAATATTATAGGGGACTAAACTCCACTAGTTAGGGAAAGGGGGGGATAAAAGTTAAGGAAAAGGGCTAAGCTAGGGAGCTTGAGCCAAAAATGAATATTATATTAACATTCCTTAAAGTATAAAGTTTGGATAATTATTTTATCTTAAGTTCTAAGGATGGGGACAAGTGGGCCAAAGTAGTTCTCAACATGACAAGTGTCAAGTTGGGGAAATGCATACATATAGTTTGGACTTAGTTCATTTTCCTATCATTTTCCATCAACATTCACTCACTCATTGAGTTGTCCTTCGTACCTTTCTATTACCATCACTATACCTGTACCCATACCCATACTTGTATCTATACCTAGTTATCTTGGGAGATGGATTGAAGAAGAGGGTTGTCAGGCCCATGGGATACTAAAGAAGTGGGTTGTTAGGCCCGTGAGCAATTTATCTCTAGGTAAGAGAATTGTTGGGAATTGATTTCCTGAAGGTAATAAACTACAACTACAGGGCTCTGAGACTTCCTATCTAGACTTTTGTTGAAGCCTCAAAAAGGAAGTGGGGCAACCAAGGAACTATTGAGAAGAGAAGGGGCACACTTCCTGGGGTGGGACATGCATGTGGGGAATGAGGGACTGTAGGATGCTATTTTGGGTGGCACCTATGACAGATTCTTTCCCGTTGAATGAGATACATAAGCCTGGTTAGTAAATCCCTCTACCCGGGTGGAGTTTAGTCCCAACTCGGGGGTGACCCATTGTTGAGAGTGATGAGCAATGTGGTCTAAGTCTGGTAGGTTCGTGGAATGTTCGCATGCAGTTGGGGATATTTTTACAAAGATAAGTGTCCATTTTGTGTTAAATTACATGTTGCATTATTGTGTATGCGTTTATTTTTATGGGTTATTCCTATTTGTGTTGCATGTGTATTTTTATTATTATTCTATATGAATTTGTGTATTGCAGAATGTATTTATCTATTTTAAGTTTTATATATAAAGTTCCGCAATATTTTCTGTGTGCATATGTTTTTATTTTTATACAGTTCGAGAAATGTTATGTGGCATAGCCTAGTTGGATGTTGGGGATGTTACAATATGGTATTAGAGCTTTAGTTTTCAACATTGAACTTGGATGGGATGAGCAAGTTGAGCTGAAGTGAAATTTCACAGAGAATGGATTTCGAAGTCTCCAAATTTCAAGTTACAGAGTGTCCATGGTAAAAATTAGAAGCAATTGCATGGAATTGTTAAAAATCCCCAATTTATGTTGTTAAATTTATGGGAAAATTGAGAAATTTGTCCAAGTGGTGAGGTTTTCTTGATTTAATATATGTTCTAGAAAATTCAAACCTGGAATTGGTTGAATTCGAAGTTACAAGGAATTCATGATAGATGGAATGAGATTAATTGATTAAAATTCTCAATTCAAGAATTGAGTTTGGGAAAAAATTGTTCCAGGAATGTCAACCAACAATGATTTGTTGTTGCAGAGGTTGAATTGGTGTATCGGGGTGAAATTAAACAAATTTCATAGTTGCAGAATGTCTATGGTGAAAATTGGGAAAACGTTTGGCAAAAACCCAATTTCTGCAGTGGAATTCACGAGGAATTAATGCACATAAAAATGAATGTGTGCAGGTGTGCGCACTAAAAATGCATGATGCACAGTGAAAATCTTGTGATGTGTGGAAAATAAGGGTTCATGGATACATGCATTAAAATATTGGTGTGCGGGTGTGCATACTTAATTTGGTTATGCATAGTGTAGAGTGGTATTGAACGAAACATATTGGCGTGCAGGTGTGCGCACTTAAATTTGGTGTTGCATGAAAAATATTGGCGCGCGGGTTTGCGCACTTAAATTTGGCGCTGTGTGGTATAGAGTGGAAATGCACAAAAAATATTGGTGTGCAGGTTTGCACACTTAAATTTGGCGCTGCACAGAGCAGAGTGACAATGCGTGAAAAATATTGGTGTGCATGTGTGCACACTAAATTTAGCATTGCACGGTATAAATTGAGCGGCGCATGCATAATACTGGCATGCATGGTGTGGACATGCATAATAATGGATCACATGATGTGCACAATATTGGAAGAGCACAGAGGAATTTTGTTGGTGCGTGCACAATGTGGGTATATGTTGTCGTGCGACAATTTAATTAATGGTGCACACGAAGTACTGGTGCATGGTGGGGGAATACTAAAATTTGACATGGTACAACATGTAGAGTACAATGCACACATAGAGTGAAATGAAACTCAAATGAAATATCTCAGAGAGATATTTCTAATGGTGTAAACCATTCGTCAAATGAATCTTTTATGAGGAAGTTATAGGACAAATAGTGGAGGGTAAATTTTAAGACCCAATTAACTTTGAAGGGCCATAACATTTTTCTCTGGAATCAGATTGAGGCACAGGAGAAATCTATGGAAATCGATTGAACCATAGAAAATATTCCTAGATCTGAATTAAAATGTTAAGATGGAAAAAAACGTACCTGTAACATTCCATACCAAAAACACGAATTGGCCTAGAACTTCAACAAGCTGTAACTAGCATCCAAGAACCCAGAAAATGGTGAAACTTGGAAAGACTATCCAAAATATGTATATGAAGAAACCCAATTGAGATCCCAGTAAAAATCCAATGGATTAGGTGCAAAAATGCATAATTACAACGCATAATTGCACCAAGTTGAGGAGTGAATAAGAAAATTAATGGACAATTTTCAAATAACCATAAATTTATGCTCAAGACTCAAAATTGAGAATTGAAGAAGGCGTTGGAAAGGTATTGGACAATAGAATATAATTATTCACCCACAAAATTGATTTGGGAATTCAATTTTCAGGAAATCAGAAGAAACAATTCTGATGCATTATTGAACCAGAATGGTTCATATTTTCATAAAATTGTTGAAATAGTTAGCCTGACAAAGTTTTGTTGGTTGCACATTTTTTAGAGTTAAAAACAACTAGATCAGATAAGGATTAACACAAAGTGAAGAGGAATGGAATATGCACAGGGGACTTACAACTAAGAATATGAGATCAGAGGGATGGATGTCCATATGAGCATTGAAGGAACA
>CBVK0100043016.1:0-42631 GCA_900067695.1 Picea abies | reverse complement strand
TGACTGGAGTTCAGACGTGTGCTCTTCCGGTCTGCTGAGGAGCTCCCTATATGATACTTTCGTATCTATATTTATACATTTCAAGCTCTTCAGCCTTATACAGAATATTACCAAAACCCTAACCCTTCTTACGTTAGGTATTTCTCCCATGCGTGTGTTGTTCTTCCTCTAGCTGTTACTTTCCTTTGTGCATGCTTTCTTACACGCACACGTGTTGTTCTTTTGCTAGTTGTTACTTAAGTTTTCTGCATGCTTTCTTTCCCATGATCGTTCTGCTTTCCCCTTCATCCTGGTACCAACAGGACCCCAACACTGACATGTGACTCGTCCCAAGTCACCTAATTTCTCTGTGCTTCCTCGATTTCCTTCGTGATCGTCTGGAACTTCTCCTGCAACTCCGTTGCTTTTGTCAGTGCCTGCGTGGTTTTCGCGTTGATGGTGTCGACTGTTTGAGCTGCCACTTCCCCGCTCATCAGTCTTCCGCATTCTAGCTGAGTCTGTGTTGTTTGTTTTCTTTCCTCTTCTACCTGCGCAAGTACTTCTGCTACCCGTTCATGCAACAGTTCTATTTGAGCCTGACGCTCCTATTTTTGTGTTTGCGCAGTGATAAGTTTTGCCTGTATCTTCTTCAACTCTTGTGTTCCCTTGACCTGTTCTGGAATTGGTAAAGGTATTTTTTAGTTGTTTGAGTTATTGGATCATTGCATTGATACTCTCCTCCTCCTTGTCCCAGTGTTGGACTTGTGGATCCTCTTCCAGCCTTGTCCAAAGTTGCGTTGTGTTATCCAGCAAGTCAGTTGCCGTGATGACCTATTTTTATAGCTCCTGCAGTTACATTACTGCTTCATGCTTCCTTTTCTCTTTCACTTCTAGTGGAGTTGTTGGTCTAATCTATCCGTGGAGAGTCTCAATCTCCTTCTGATACTAATCAATTTCCTGCGCAATATAGTCGATATTTTCTATGACTGGGAGTTCATTTCCTTGCACAGTGGTTGGAAGTTTCCCAAAAATTTATTCCACTTTGTGTTCCAGCTTGTTTCTATGTTCCTTCTCCTCCTGAGTTTCAGATTTGACTTGTGCACAAACTATTTCCAGTGCTTCTCGCTTATTTGTTGCTTGTTGTAGCTTGATTAAGTTTTTATGTGCTCGCGACTACATCTCGTGTTCGATGCTAACCTGTAGTTTGTATAATGATCTTGATGGCATCCATGTAAAGACCAATTGGATATAATCCAAATCCTTCAGAGGTATTTTTCCCACAATTTCATCCATTCACAGCATGCTAGGCTTTATGTAGACCGTGGAATGTGAGTGTGGTATCAGAAGAACTGGGTCACATTCTTCTACCTCCACCCTTTCTGTGGTATGTGTGGTCGATGGCTCTATGCCTAAACTGCTACTCATGATCTGGGCTTCCCCAAATTTCTTAAGGAGTTGTCCCATTTCTGCCAATTCCTTCTGCAGTTTATCCCTGTGGTGCGCGACATGATCGAAATCCTCTACCAGGCGGTCTTGGACCATTCTAGAAATCATCTCTCCATCATCCTTCATGATTGTATAGTCCAGTGGTGGTCGTTGTGCCTTCATTTGCTTGCACACACATGCTTCCTGTACCGCTGATCTCTTAGTTCCCCCTAGTTTCTGTGTGATGGGGTTCAATGCGGTTTCCTGTGCTCCCTCAACCGGTTTCTGTTGTCCATTGGTTGGCTGAGTGCTTTCTGTCCTCCCCTTCTAGGTCCATGGCTACTCTGAGCCGTCATCTACTTGATTCAAATTGGTTTGGCTTGTTCTTCATTTCTTGGGTACTGGGATTTGTGAAGGCTGCGTTTCTGCCTGCGCAACCCCTCCTTCTACTGTTTGTCCCAGTACTTCTCTGGGTATGGTTAGGATCCTCCATTCATCAAGACATTTGTTGATGATCATGTCAATATCACCCTTGGTGATTTAGTAGTGCATCTGTAGCCACTGTTTATCCGGATCCTGCCTTGGTTGTATCCACATGGCTTGTCGCCTAGCCCAGAAATTGGTGATGCCCCCATATCGTGCGACAGCCTCTGGTGTTATTCTCCATGCTCGATTGATGGCTTCCTGTATCTCCCATAGGTAATATTCAAATACGATTCCATTCCCCTTGTTATGCTTGGCTAGTGGCGCAGATCTCAAGACGTGATATATTGCTCCTCCTGGCTATGGTGTGGTACAAAAGACGACGTATTTTGGTTCTCACCATCCCATGAAAGCTATGAGAGTGATAAACCATGAGTAATGAAATTCCATACCTATGTCCTGTGCATATTTGTATTCTACTTGGAACAAGTTTGATAGGTATGGTGCCCATCTCATGGAGGTGCCTTCTGCGCACTGAGCTGCAACAACAATGACTTCTACCGGTACTTCATCTTTGTGAAATTTTCTTAGCAATTTGCAGGATAATATTTTTGCTCCCAATTGCATCACAAAATTTTTGATATGTTTGATTATAATGCCTCTTGTTCCCCTGTCGGTGCCATATTTATTCTTCATCTCTTTTGCCAATGTTTTTTCCTTGGATTTATTGTCTAGAATTGGAGTGAGATCCATACCCCGGGTGGGTAGGCCCGCTATCTGCATGATAAGTTCGACAGTTATGGGGACGGTTTTGTCCAGCCATACATCCCCTCCATGCGTAACTGCTAACAGTTTCTTGACGCATGTCATCACATATTGGCCTCTGTCAAATTGTGGTATCTTCATCAATCCTATAATTCTTGTTATTTCCAGTCCATTTTCCCACTGGTGTGGCTGAGTGATGGTTTCTCTGAGACTATTTTCTGCATAAAGACCTATGGTTCAAGATTTGGATATTTGGTTTCATCTGCTACATCATGGTCGGAATAATTGAGCTTCCTGACGTGACCCAATAATTGCGGGTCCACCTGTACTCCCTCTGGTATGCGAGGTAGCACAATCTTTGCAGTCGGTTTCTTTTGAGGTGAGCTCTGTATCTGAACTCGGTCCTCCTGCTGTGTTGGCTATCTTGAAGTTCCAACAAATCCTTGTTGTTCTCGTTTCATCCACTCTGGACATGACCAGGTAGTTCCAATAGTCTCCTCGGTTGGGTGACCTAAGTCGGGTGCTTGCGTATCGTCTGGTTCCTCCTCTACTCCTAGATGTTGTGTTGTTCTATTCACTTCCATGGCTACTTCAGTATGTTTTGGTGCTATTTCCTAGTGTGTTTGTTCTTCTTTGTTCTGAGGCTCGTGCACCGCTGCTGGTGTATTCTGTTCCATGGCCTATGTTTGTGGTTGTGGAATCTCCTCTAGTATTGGTGTGGACTCTACTAGGATTTCATCAGGCGACGAGATTTTGTCAATATTGACAATCTCCGGTGGCTACTGCTCGATTTCTTCCAGTGGTCCCTATGACCTAATATGAACCCTGGTTGATATGGCTATCTGGCCTAGTTCTGCAAGCTTCGGTGGTGCCATAATGGTGTTTGTCAAACGTTTGTTGAGTTTGAATGGCTTTGATGAGCTCTGTGGTTTCACTTTGTTCATTCTAGCTACTGTTTCTATTTTTCTATTCTCCTTTCACGAATAGTCTAACTGCTTATGTGCTCGTGTGTTGTATGTGATTGTCATGAAGCTTGTCGAGGACACTTCCTCCATCATGAAATTAATGCCTAATTGTTGTCTCTAGTTGGCACATTTATTGTGACATCCCATCCGTCCTTGCCTTTATTTAACTCTGCCTCATGCTATCCTATCAGCCTGCTTTTGCCGACTTTCCTTTTCCCACTTGTTTTTTTTTTTTTTTTTTTTNCCTTGTTTTTTTTTTTTTTTTTTACTGTGTGGTGGGTGGTCGACTATCCTTGTACATCTTCAACCGGATCCCATTGATCATTCCTATGAGGTCTAATCCTTCTATATATCTTAACTATATAGATCCTCCATCCGTAATAGATTTTACCTCGTATGGTCCTAGCCAATTCATTCTCAGCTTTCCTGGATGCTGCAACGATTTATTGTTGTAGAGAAATACTATATATCCTTCCTTGAATGTCTTCCTCTTGATGTGGTGGTCGTACCAAGATTTGTCTCTTTATTTCTGTACTTATTGGTGGAATCCTACCAAGATTTGGTCTTCCTCCATCGATAGTAACTAATTCAGTCTTTCTTGTACTGCGCCTCATTCTATCATGTGTGTGATAGTTGCTACACGTAGGTTGGGTATTAAAAATTCTAATGGAACTACTTCTTCTTGACCATAGACTAGTTTGAATGGTGTGTGGCCTGTCAACGTTTTGCATGTGGTTCTATATGCCCATAACACTGCTGGTACTTTGAGGTCCCAATCGTCCCTGTTGACGTTACATATCTTTGTCAAGGTGTTAAAGGCTTCTATCGTGCCATTTTCCTGTGGATGATACAGTGTGATTTTTTGGTGATGAACTTCAAACTCTTCAAGCATCGCTCGGATGGTGTTTTTTATGAAGTGCGTTCCTTGGTCGCTCATCAAAATTCTTGGGCACCCAAATCTAGTAATTACTTGTTCAAACAAAAAGTGTGCAGTTGTCTCTGTGCTGCAATCTTTTACCGATGCAGCTTCCGCCCATCTTGTTAGGTATTGCATCGTGGTGATAATATATCTCACTCCCATTCTTTTTTATGGTGGGTTAATGGGTCCCACAAAGTCTATCGCCCATTTATCGAATGCCTGAAGTGTCACTTGTGGTCATAGTGGCATCTTGTCCCTTATGTTGGATTTTCCTACCCTTTGACAGACATCACATTCCTGACAATACTCTTTTAAGTCTCTGTGGATCGTTGGTCACCATAACCCTGTGTGTAGTACCTTCTGCGTGGTAGCTTTTCCTGCATAATTCCCTCCTACTATTCCCTCGTGGGCTTCTACTAAAATTCATGGTTGTTCATGGTCTAGTACGTATCTTTGTAGGATGCTATCTGCGCCCATCTTGTATAGGTGTCTTGTGATAAATTGATAGTTGGTTGTGCGGACTACCCAGTTCTTCTTCTGCACAGTGGTATATTCTTGAGGTGCAATAACTATGCTCAAGTACTAGATGATCTCTGTGAAGTAATCGTCAACAATCTGTAATAAGAATAGTTGTGCATTTGGAAAGTTGTCTTCTAAATTCGTTGGTTCCTCTCCATTTGTGACCCTCGATAGGTGGTCAAGTCCTGCATTCAATTTTCCTGGTTTAACTATTACCTCAAAGTCGAATTCTTGAAATAGTGATAACCATCGACAGATTCTCCCCCCCAACACTGGCTTGTTGACTAAGTATTTCAAGGCTGAGTGATCTGTAAACATCTTAAAGTGTTTTCCCAATAGGTAATGTCTTTATTTCTGTAGTGCATAAACCATATCTAGGCCTTCTCTTTCTGTCATGTTATAATTTTGTTTTGAGTCTAATAATTTTCTTCTTGTGAACGCTATCGGGTGATCCAAGTCTCCTACTCCTAATTGTGATAAGATAGCTTGAAGTGCTATCACTGATGTATCTACATGTACATGGCATGTCTTCTCCCAATCTGGAAATACCAATATTGGTGCAGTGACCATCTTTTCCTTCAGGGTATCCAGACCGTGTTGGCACTCATCATTCCATTGATACTTTGTATCCTTCCTTAACAGTTTTTCAATTGGCGTTGTAATCTGCGCGTATCCCTTGATGAATTTCTTGTAATATCTCGTATGTCCTAGCGTTGCTCTTAGTTGGTAGACTATTTTTTTTGTTGGTAGGTTAACAGTGATTTTGATTTTGGACGGATCCACTAGCAAACCCTGTTTTCATACTATGTGTCCCAATAGTATCCAAAATGGTGTTCCAAATATGCATTTCTTGATATTCAGTGATATATGGCACTGTCTGCATCATTCTAATATCAATCGTAAAAATTCCACATGTTTTTTTAGTAGTCTATAAACTGTCCAATCATCTAGGTATACTTCGAGGAATTGATGGATGAATTCCTTAAATGTTGCGATGACCACTCTAGAAAATATCGTAGGTGCATTCTTCAGTCCGAACGACATGACTATATACCGATAAGGTCCCCATTTTGTTGTGAACGTGGTCTTGTGTCTATCCTCTCGTGCTATCTTAATCTGATGATATCCTGAGAATCCATCGGTGAATGAGTAGGCTTCATGGCCTCCTACGTTCTTGAGTACTTCATCCGTGAACGGTGGGGGGAATGGGTCATGTAGGCATGCATCATTCAACTTCCTCAAGTCAATGCATATCCTAATCCCTCTTTCCTATTTCTTGTCCTGTACTACCATCAGACTTATCCATTCTGATTCTTTGACTGGTTCGATGATGCTGGCCTCGAGCATCCTATCGATCTCGTCTTTAACTTGCTATTTATATATGGGGTTCAATCTATATGGTCGTTGTTTAATGGGTCTGGCATTATGTCTGAGTGGTATCTTCATTTCTCCTAATTCTTCAGCTATGCCTTTCATCTCTGTAAAGGTTGTGGGAAAAAGCTCGTTGTATTCGTGCAACAATTATGTGATGCTTTCTAGTGTCTGTTCGTCCCAATAATCTCCAATGTTGACCATTTTGGGCTGCTCGGCGGTACCTATGTTAAACTTCTTTATCTTGATTGGTGCAGAGATGACCTCTGACTCTAAGGGTGATCCTTCCACATCTCTCTCGCCTTTGACTTCTTCGATCTGAATATCGTGTGGATCATCTTCATCCAGGGCTTCCTCCTATACGTGGTAGAATGACAGTAGATCCTTGATTGTCTGCTTATTCCACTGCTATACCTCTGTGATAGCTTCTAATTTTGTTTCTTCAATGAATATGGCATTTCTGATCCATTTCAGGGCCTCGTCTATGTTGGGGTTCTCATGCTCGAATAAGAAAGTGACTGTAAAGTTCTGTTGGAGTGTCGCCCATGTCTTGGTACCTTTACGCATTTCCTGGTCTGTATACCAATTCGTTGGTATGCCCTCTAAAGTATGAATGAAGTGTTGAGACCATTCCTCCAGTGGCTTCATTTTCCATAGCATTTTACATGCCTCCAAGTGTTCTGCGGGTGTGCCTAGTCCGTCATATTTATGTTGCTTGTTACTTGTCTATTCTGTGTCGAACCTTATGGAAAGTAAGTTCTTACATTGGTACCAATATGTGATAGTATCTTTGTGTGCACCCCACCATCTTGTGGGTGTAGCCTTTAGTGCTAAATCCAATTCTAGCAATATCTGGTTTTCTACTACTTCATCTTCATATTGTGTCAAGAAAGTTTACAAATCATTTAGCTCATGAAAAATGGGTGGTTCTTTGATTTTTGTGCTAATCCACCTTAATGCACGGTCTATTCTAGCACACCTTCTCGTGGATACTTTCATTAGTCTTTGCTGCCAGTTTTCTAACCCAGTGTCTGAGTTTATTGTACATGAAGTAATTCTCCGCCAACTGAGTACCCCATCTGCAGTTGGTTTTATATAGTCCGCATCGCACACAGTTGTTCTATACAACTGACCGATCTCTTCTAAATACATACCATTGGGTTCTATGAACCTCTCACATTCTGATGGATCGAGTGTGGCTATGACCCTGTAGTCCCCCGACTCAAATGCCATTTTTCTGGTTTTTAAGTTAATTATGGCCTGGTTGTCGAATGACCAATCCAAACCAAGTAGCGTCGGGTAATTTGTTGTACCGTCTACTATTTTGATGACTTCAAAGCATGCCTTAGTGCACACACCATCCATATCTACCATCACTCCTTTCAGTCTACCTATTGGTAGGACTCTATGTTAATTTGCTAGCTTTAATTGAACAGTTGAGTATCCTAGTGTAGGTTCTCCCATGCATTTCCATGCAACTTTTGGTAGTACATTCACTTCGGATCCTAGATCTAGTATAATATCTCCCATATTGAAATCCCCAATGTTAGAATTTAGTCTAAATTCCCTACTTGTTCTTCTTTTTGTATGTAGGTGGTTGACAGTTTTCAATTTTGGCTTCTGTTTCGTCTCGCTGCTACATTTTTCTAGGATGTTTTGCAATATTTTGACAAATGAAGGATCACTTAACATTTTGATGCATGACTTCAAAAAGTCTTTGATAGTACTTACTTGTTCCTTGGGTTGTATTATGTTGGTATGGTCCAGTGATGGCAATATTTCATATTCCGGAGCTTCTTTGCTCTGTTGTGCAGTCGGCGCAATGTTCTCCTTCTGGAATTCTTGTCAGGCTTCTATAAAGATCTCCTTCTCCTTATGCATGTCGAACTGCTTCTTGGAGTCAATGTTCTTCTTTCCCATTTGTTCTGCCCTGGTTCCTATCGAACTGCGTCATTTCCTGTTTCCGTTCCTCCTCGAGTGACTATGTTGATGTTTCGTTCGTCATCCCTTGCTTTGGCTAAAATCCACTGAACATTCTGGTTATTTTGATTCCTTTTTTCCTGGATATTTACAAGTAATGTCAAGCATTCCTCCGTATCGTGGTCCGATGCGCGACAATACATACAAGTTGCTGGTGGCAGTGGACACTCCCATGCATAATGTCCCGGTTGCTATCAACTATGACATGTAACAGGTCCTCTACTGCCTCCGGAACCTCCTCTGGCTCGTCCTTCTCCTCTATATCTTGCACAATATCCTCGTGGTGCATTATACTATGGTGCATTGAATGTATTATGGTAGTTCTGCATTCAATACATTATCCAAATCTCAAGTCAATATTTGAGGAAATGGAAGCACCCCCCAATTGATCGAACAAGTCATCAATTCTTGGTAAGGGGTACTTGTTCTTTATGGTTATCTTATTGAGTTGTCTATATTCTATGTAAAGTCAGAGTGTACCATCTTTCTTCTTCACAAACAGGACCGGTGCTCCCCATGGAGACACGCTGGGCCATATGTATCCTTTTTCCATCATTTCCTTTATCTGTAGTTTGAGCTCAACTAGCTCAGGTGTGCTCATCCTATAGGTGTCCTAGACACTGGCACCACTCCTGGTGCAAGTTCTATTGAAAAGTCAATGTCCCTCCTCAGAGGTAGACCCGATACCTCTTCTGGAAACACATCTCGATAATCTCTTAGTATGGGGTGGTCTTCTAGGCTTGGTATGTCAGCCTCAATAGATTTTAACACTTGTATTCCATATAGAGGACATCCCTTTCTGTAATACTTTTTCATTTGAAGGGTTGATATTCATCTCATCGAGACAAGTTTCTGGATCCCTTGGAGGGTCATCTTTCTCCCTTCTTCATTTACACATTATAATGTTTTATGGTAACAATCCATCTTAGTTTTATATGCAACTAGCCAGTCCATACCAATCAACAGGTCATATGATCCTAGAGGAAGTATATTAAGGGTAGCTTGGGTGGGCAATCCGTCCACCGTGAATTGGCAAGTTGATATGACCTCTGCTATTTTTCTTTTGGTGCCAATAGCTAACTGTACCAACCATGGCTTAGCATGTTTATGTGGCTGCAATTTACACTTATCAACGGTCTGAGGGGCCACATAACTCAAATTAGAACCAGGGTCAATTAAAATAGATACTAGATGGTTGACAATCATACCTTCCATCTCCACCATTGAAGCTTGGTGGTCGGCTTGTTTATTATCCATGGCATCATAAATTCGTGGCATACTCCTGGCCACGTCATTGATGGTGGTAGCTTCTTGGACATTGTAAATTCTCCTCTTGTTCTGTTGTCTGTGCGGAAAGTCCCTCAGTAGATTTTCTTCTCCACAACCCCAACATTTCAAGGGTTCTTTCTTTGGGTTATCAGTATTTCCTGGGGTTGATCCAAAAGGTTTATTTCCACTCTGGGAGGGGAAATTCTGTCGATGTACACTTCAGGTAGGAAATATCATCCTTGAATCCTTCTTATAGTTTTTAATATTGAGGATTTAAACCCCTTTTTCTAGAACCCTGAACTGTTCTTTTGCTTCCAGCCCTCGCGAGGTTTTGTCTAAAGCCCAAACTATTCACAACAATATCTTTCCTTCTGGATAATGCCTTCTAGGGTCTTTGGCTTGTCAAACTCAATTTTGTTTTGATAGTTCTTAGGTAACCCATTGATAAATCGTTGTGTCTTTGCCTTTTCCTCTTTTATGTAGGGTACATACCTTAGCAACTCAAGGAATCTACTGACATATTCCTCTATGGTGATTTGTCCCATCTTGAGTTCATAGAACTCTTTAGTCTTCTCATCGAAATATTTTTCCGACAGATACTTCTTCTTGAAGTGTTTCTCAAACCATTTCCAAGATAGTTCCTCTTTATGGATTCCTTTCAAATTCTTAAGTTCTTCCCAACAAATGGAAGCATTTCCATTCAGGTTGAAAGTGGCTACTTGAGCCTTCAAGTTTTTGGAGAAATCATGGACTCTGAAATACTTCTTTAGTCCAAGCAGTCAAGATTTTTCCTCTTCCCCTTTCTTAATCTCACCATCGAAAGAGGAGGTTTGGATTTCTTGAAATCTTCAGGGTCACGTCTTTTGGAATGATTTCATCTCTTCCTTTTCCTTTGATAATGTGAGCTGGTTATACTATCCGAAGATCCCTCTAAGTCACCAGTTTCCTTTCTAGAGGATTCTCCCCATGCTTGTCCCCTATCTCTAGGTCAGAGCTTCCTCGAGGTACTCCTCCCGGTGTGGCCACTTAAAGGACCACGTTTTTGTATCTTAGGTGGACTTTGACTCCCCTTTGTTCATCATCAGTCCACACCACTGGTGGCAATTCCATGATGCACTTGTCTCTATATGTCGAATAAACTCTGTAGTAAGAATTCATTAATCTTCGTCTGCTTCTCTTTCTCTTTTATAAATCTCTCATTGTCGGCCTTGTAGCTCTGTAATTCGGCCATGAGGCTCCTCACAGTTTCAGCCAGATTCGTTGGAGTATCTGTTGCCCTCCATTCGTCAAACTCTTCATCTCTATTGTGGGAGCCATCCCCCACTTCGTGGCATATCACCATCCTATATGATTGCAATTTCCCGTGGTCGATCTATCGCTTGAGTGAAGACAAATGCTTGCTATTAGCTAACATTATATTAGTTCATAAACAACACATAATTCATATTTATTAACTACATACACACACAACAATAAGCTTTCATTCTTTTCTATAATAAGGACTTAACCAGAATTTTAGGAAGGAAGTAAGGTAGGGTGTCTCCCTTTAAACCACTTTAATTTTTTTTTTACACAACTCATCCATGAGCCCAAACAGGCCAAGTGTTGTAACCATGCTCTTATACCAATTTGTAACACACCCACCCTGAAGTACTCTTTTATAGGGTGGGGCATCATAATTTTCATTATTTTTTTTTTGTTTTCCTTCAACTATCTTGTCTCGAATCATCTCTCTGAAATGATTTCCCCCCTTCCACTTACCCATAGCGTTCTAGTGACTAATTCCAGGCGCTAAGACGATCCTTGGGTTAAATATCACAACTTCCTAATTTATTCGGTCTTCTCTAATTGAGGACCGCGCGACATCTACGGGGATTTCATCCCAATCTTACCCTCTCTAGGGTCCTACCCTGAGAAGAGAGGTCCAGTCTATTAGCGACATTTCTTGTCCTAGGCACAAGAGTATTTGGGTCTGCAAGATGCATAAGAAGCACCCGAAAGACGCATGGGAAAATCTTGTTTTAGGGCTTCCAAGCATGTAAAAGGGTGAAGTTATGTTGTCGACGGCCCAGATTCATCCATAAGGGCAGATCAACGATCATCGGGATATCAGGGCTACCAAGTTAACCGATATATAGCGTCAGAGAAAGTGCCTATATTTCAAGACTAAATCTGGGTCGTCCGAGCCAGCGATACACAGTGCGAGATCCAGTCGGCATATTGGCATTCGGGAGTTTGAAAGGTGAAAGTCCCTCATCATCTCACATCTCGAAACCCCGAACCCTGGAGTGTTGAAAGCGCCCAGAGTCGGGCTCACAGTATCGCGAAGCAACCTCAGCCATTCATCCACAAGAAACACCTGGCGCGCGATTAGGCTCCTCGCCTTTTCGCCCGTCGTGACTTCGAAGCGTGAGGAATAGCCCCGTCATATCCCCGATATGCGAGGTGTCGGGAGTGTCTAGGACCCGGGCCCATAGCATCATCGGGAGAGTTCAGAACCGTCAGATCTAGAGGGATGCATGGTGCCAACTCAAGCCATCTCGGCGTTTCTCTCATCACGATTTTAAGAAGCAAGGGTCAGCCCCTTCTTATTCGTGAACGCCGAAAACATTTTGGAAATAGACACAGGGTCATAGCTCGTGGTCACTTGGGAAAGAAAGGAGCTGTGCAAAAAGGGGCCAAAGGCATCAAGTCTAGTCATCAAAAGGATTATCATGATCTCTATGCGCCATCTGATTCGACCTCGATCCTAGTTTCACCTGGAGTAAATGAAGATGAGAAGGGGTCGTTGAAACCTCTCCTCAGGCCTTAAGTGCAAAGTGTGGATAATCTGGCAAGTGGTCTGCTCGAGAGGGTCCTATGTACCCATTTTTCTGAAGAAGCCATGTTGAGTCCTCGACCAGCCGGAGGAGGTCTACACACACTAGCTCGACACTTAATGTCTTCACTACTCCCCTTGCAGGAGCCATGCGCAATTAAGGTGGCATCTGACAAAGAATACCCGTCCGATTTTGGCTGAAAGGACACCTAGCCTTGAGCGACTGGGCGCGCCTCTATTAGGCAATTTTCTTTGAGTATATGAACTCAGTCTTTGTATTTTGTAAAGTATCGATGGTTGAGCAAGGCTCCCGGTGGTAAACTTTAATGAAGCATTGTTTTCCTAGTTATGTCTGGACTCTTGAGACTTCTTGTCTGATGAATGTTAGTTTTTCTTTCGCGTCTTTGTCTACACTGTATTAGAATGGCTCAGAATTGGAGAATCCAGTCGAGTTGTAACTGTTATAGGATGATGTAGAGTTTGATCACTGTAATAGTTGCATTGTTTCTAATCGGTCTCTGTGATTTTATTAGCACTGAATGACTTGGAATTGGAGAATCCAGTCAAGTTCCCCCTTTCAGTTTCTGGAAACTCTGAACCAGAGGATCTCACATTTAGAGTTTTTCTTCTACAAATTACTGAAAAGGCCTATTGCCTGAGGTAGTTTGTCCACTCTTCTCACCAAGTCTTCAACCTGCTCATTTTCAAATCAACCCACTGACTGAAGTTAGATCAAGACCTCCTTTGTTCCTCGCATGTCGGACCCAGCCCCTGAGTTTGAGTGATATCTTCCCGAGTCTCTATCCATTTGATCACCCATTAAAAACTACCGTGACATAAAACTGATGAGCGTCGGGCTCTGCTCCTGCAAGCAATCCAGGAGTTACTTACGTCACCAACACAGTCAACAACCCTTCCAACATCTGGCATAATCCTCGTCTAACTCACTAGCTAGTGGAAGTTACAGCATTTCGGAATTCATGGTCACTTTAACTTGCGAACCTCCTAAAATGCGAACTTCAAACTCATGGATCGGACGACCGAGGGGAGTCTTGTGGGATCCCTAGATCCATGGTCCAGGTCACTTCACGACTTTGGGTTTCGTAATACTTGGTCACACTAACACACGATTCTCCCAATGTGCGAACTCCGAACTTGTATATCTAATGATTGAGGTGGATCACGAAGGATCCATAGATCCATGGTCCAGGTCATTTCATGACTTCAAGTTTTAGAGGATTTAGTCGCACCAACACACAGTTCTCCCAAAATGTGAACTCTGACAGGCTCTAGGGTTAACTCTCACGCTCCTTCCCATAACCAACAGTCATATCATCCCTTGGTTCCCTCCAAATAGATCTCGTTCATTTGGCTTCCAGACAAGGAAAAATCTCCCCTTCCTCTACTTTCGCATTACCATTTTCCTTAGCTTTACCCTGAGAGGGTTATGGACTTGGGTCTGGAAATTCACCCAACAAGGGGGTCTGAGAGATATATCCTCTTCATACATATGGTTATAGGTCGACACGATGCCTCCTATCTCAACCGTTTAACGTCTTACACCCCGAAAAGCCCTCGAAGTTAAGTTGGGCATACATTATATCAGTGGAAAGTGTGAATTCATAAGGAGATGCAAGCATACACATATCATAGCCATTTCACACAGAAAATGTTTATAAATGCATCTATATATATTTGTAAGACCAAGTAATCATTCATCGTTCTAATTCAACAACTAAAGAAGGGAAAAGACTTACCAGAACTAGACAATGTGAAGCAAAGACTGGAATTGGTGCCAGTTTCCACCCAACCATAGGCTCAGTCACACCAAATGAATTTACCACTAGCCACCCCCAAGCTAGGCCATGAAGCTCAACAAAAAAACCTTTTTCTTGTTTCTCACCAACAATAGGGACAGAGGTTACTCTCCTCCTCCCACGGGATCCTGGCAATGGTTTACACATCACCAAGAAAGGAGGCTAGACTCATTTATCAGCTTGTATCATAACCTTCTTTGTCATTTCCTATAACCAGAATTCTTATGTTTTTCCAGTTCTTCCTTTGAACCTGAGAGATTCACTTTTCTTCGTCTCTACACTCTTCGCAGTTTTTCTCCCTTTTCTTTCCTCTACCCACCACACCTTCCTTTCTCACCTCTTTCAGTGAGGTCGTGTGTGTCTATAATTCCTATTCCGTGGTCAGGTTTGGAATCCTTACAAACGAGTGTTATGCCCCATCCCCTCATTAACTCTTAAGAAGGTATTCCAACCTACCAGCCTGACTATACTTCATTTATGGGTCAGGGGACTGTTCTGGTCCTAAGCAATTAAATCCAGTAAGAACTAGTTTGGTGAAGGTTAACGCAACCATTCCTGGTCCCCTTCACCCTATATTCATATAGCATTCGTGGTCTTTCTAAGTACACCCAGCTTCCAATAGTCATGCAACACTTGTCCATTTTATTAGTAAATAATTAGGTTCACATTCGTTTACCTTTCAAACAAAGGTCCATTGAATAAATATTCACACATATAAGGTTTTCCATAGTCTCTTGGCCATTTATATTTATATTTACAATCTGGGGGAAATAGGGTGGTACACGTCTAGCGTAGTTGATCCTACGAGACCATCCCCAAGTGGAATAGTGGGGAATTTCCCCAGGGGCATCCTAGTAATGTCCATATTTCCACCCCTTAGCTCCATTAGACCTACACTATCGATACCATTTCAGATTGGTTCCTCACTCTAGGGGATGTTATCTGTGGCGTCAAATCCATCCTTTAGCATACCTATCATCCTTAATCCCATCCCTCCAATGCCTACTTCTAGATTATTTTCTAGTGGGGGGGCGAGCCTTAGTTTCAGCATGGGGAGTGGAACTCTTTCCACCTCCACCAATCCAATGAGAGGCCTGACATCATTGGGTGTGAGTGTAACTTTTGGATGGAGTATCCCTAGTGGTTTTAGGGTTGTCCCTAGTCAGACTAGGGAAGTAATACATCTGGAGGTTTTAATTTTCCTTGGGTTAGCACACCTTTCCCTGGGGGAACATCCCTTGGGGGGAATTTTTCATCATGGGGAGTTTTTCCTTTTGTATCCATGTACGGTCCTAAGGGTTTCATCCGTGGGACTAAATTTGGTAATATCTTTCTTGGAGGGTCCACATTTCCCCCTAGGGGCAACACCTTTGGGGGAATTTTTGGTTCTGGGAGCATTCATGCTCCTGGAGGTGTCACCATCCTAGAAGACACCCATTCTTTAGGAGCTCCCCAACCTTCTAGTAGTACCAACATAGGGGGACTGTAAGGTCCATCTGAGATAGTAGAGACTTTACCTCCCTCCCAGTCTTCATTTGTACCATTTTCTTTCCTCACAACACTTGATTTAATAGATTTTTCATGGTTAACAAATGACCCTATAACCCATGACCCTTCATGGTCGACGATGCCATCCAAGCTACCATCATACATTACTAAGTTTGACAGAAACTCGGGATATGACCCCTCTACACACATCATGACTTACCACTTGTGGTGTTCATCCAACTTGTTGATGGATGATAGTGTGAGGCTGCATCTTTTCCAGATATCCCTGACAGTTGTCACCGCCAAATTGTACATTGAACTCAAAGGAGATTCTTTTAGAAGCTTCAATGACCTGGTGATGGTCTTTTTAACACATTACCAATTTCCCGTCTAATATAATATAAGAACTGATCTCTTGACTTCTCTGCATCAAGAAAACACCACCCACATCTAGAATCACATTCATGAGTGGATTCGACGACGTAGGATGATTAAGACTCATATTTTGGAAAAACTTCTTATAGAGTGTTTCACTAAATCCCTCCTACCACCCATTTCCAAAGATGTAGCTATGGCTAAGGCCACCACCAAGGAGCAAGATATCATGTGTGCCCAACACTTAGACTTCTACCTATAGTCAAGACTTCTATCAAGAAAATTCCAGTCTACACCCAACATAATGTCACACCCACCCATGTCTATAGAAAACATATGAGATTTCAGGTGGTAGTCACCAATTTGGAGGCACACATTTTCACAACACCCTCCACATTTCATGGAGCCACCATAGGCAATCATGATTTGGAAATTATTGACTACATGGATGTAGCAATGAGTTTCTTAGGCAATGCAGCAATGAATAAAATTATGGGTGCTTCCACTATCAACCAAAATGATGACCTTCTGGTGCTTGATGTAACCAATTATCTTGAGGGTTTAGGGAGTGGAGAAGCCACTGAGAGCATTGAGGGAAATGACCAGTTCTACTTCGGGAGGGTCTGAGGGAGGGGTTATGTCGGGGGTTTCAGGTGACTCGGACACAAGGGGAGTTTCACTATCCTCTTCTGAAATATCCTCAGAGATGGCCATAAACAGCTTTTGTTCCTTACACTTGTGGCCCGGGAAATATTTGTCATCACAATTATAACAAAATCACCACAATAACACTGAAATGATATAAGAATAACAACAAAAATAACACTTTGATTCTGAGAGCAATGTTCATGGGCCTCTTCGAGGGGGCAACCTCCAATCGAGCAGAGCTCTGTTACAATAATCTCCAAGCTAGGTTTCTCATACCCTCGATTCCTAATTATACTAAATATGTTTATCAAAAGAAGCATCTAGAGGAAGATCCTTCTAGAAGCGGAAGTTTCTATTAGGTCTTCTTACATTCGACTTATTCTATTTTATTGCAAGGCCTTATTAATAATGACCTTTATTACATCCGAATATATTGTTCTAACTATGTGCAGGTTAGGACCCTAACAATTTACCATTGTCACCTCTAGGTATTACTTCGTAGCATATAGCATAGTCCTTCATGCCACACAAATACCTGAATACTCTCTTGACAGTTGTCTAGTGCTCCTTTCCAGGTGTCGAAATGTACCTTCTCAACACTCCCACTACATGGGCAATGTCTGGTTGAGTGCAGTTCATTTCATACATTAGACTACCAACAACACTTGCATAGGGAACACATGCCATGTCCAATTTTTCTTCCTATGTATTTGGACACTATTCAATAGTTATCCTTTCTCCCACAAGAATTGGCACCTTCATTGGTTTGCAATCCTGCATGTTGAACCATTTCATAATTATTTCAATATACTTCGTCTTATTCAACCAAAGTTTTTGGTGGCTCGATCTCTTAATATCCATGAATTTAGTTGCACTGAGATCCTTCATGTCAAACTTGGAGCATAGCTACTTCTTCACGTCCTTTATTACATCCATGTTGTTTCCAATCAGCAACATGTCATCAACATAAAAAGCTACATATATGAAATTCCCACCTTCTTCCTTGGAATATATGCAGTGATTGGCTTTGCTTCTCACAAATCCCAAACTAAGGATGTATGTGTCGAACTTTTGGTACCACATACTTGGAGATTGATTTAGAACATAGAGGGATATTTTTAGTTTGGACACCAAATATTGCTTTCCCTTTACTACAAATCCTTCATGTTATTTCATGTATAATTCTTCTTCCAGGTCCCCATGTAGGAACGTTGTCTTCACATCCATATGTTCTATTTCCAAGTCTAATGTTGCAACTAGAGACATTATTACTCTAATGGAAATTAGTTTTGAAACATGGGAAAAAATCTCACCGAAGTCAACTCCCGCGACTTGGGAATAACCTTTCTCTACCAGTCGAGATTTGAACTTCTCGACTTGTTTTGTGGCATTCATCTTCTTCTTGAATACCCATTTTCTACCGACGAGATTTCTTCCACTAGGTAACTTGACTAAATCCCATGTCTCATTCTTGAGCAAGGATTCCATCTCTTCGACCATGTCATCCTTCCAGAGTTTACCCTCTACCTAGTTGACTTCCTCATCGACTAACCTGGGATCATTGTCGATGGAAGTTAGCATGAATGTGGAATGAAAGTCGGGAGGACTATACCTTTCAACTAGTTTTATTATTCTTTCTGACCTCCTTACCACTAGAGTCTATTGTTCCACCTCTTCCTCAAATTCAGTCGACTCATTTGAATCATCTTCTTCGTTCCTCATTTCAAACTGCATCGTCTCAGGATTATTCTTGATCTAAACAACTTCTTCAGGCTCAGAATTACCTCTGAATTCTATGAATACCACATCTCGACTTTACACTATTCTCCTTGATGCAGGATGCTATAGCTTATATTCTTTCATTCCTTATTTATATCCAATGAAAATACATTTGACTACCTTCTTTTCCATCTTTCTCATCTTTTCCTTGGGAACATGCACAAATGCATCATAGCCAAATACATTGAGATGTGAAACTGAAGGCTTCTTACCCGACCATACCTCATGTGGAGTCATGTCGATTAGTGCCGACGAAGGAGACATATTCACCACATATCTTGCAATGTCAACTGCTTCTGCCTAGAATTCTTGTGCGAGCCCTATGATCCCAACACCATTGAGCATGCTCCTTGCCTTATCCATCAATGTTCTGTTCATTCTCTTGACAACTCCATTTTGTTGTGGGGTATATTGTGTGGTATTTTGGCATGCTATGCCACACTTCTTACAGAACTGATTAGATTCTTTTCCATAGAATTCACCACCATTGTTAGTTATCAACACCTTAATCTTCTTATATGTCTGGTTTTATACAAGAGCTTTAAACTCTTTAAATTTATCGAAAACCTCATATTTCTTCCTTAGTAAATATATCCATGTATTCCTGAAAAAATCATCTATGAAGGAGACATAATACAAGGATCCACCAAGTGAAGGCACTGTAACCAAGCCAAACACATCACTATGAACTAGTTCAAGAATCCCATTTTCCCTTGTCGCTCCAGATGGGAACCTCACCCGACTTTGTTTTCCATATACGAAATGTTCACAAAAGTCGACCTCTAAATCATATTTAGTAAAACCTTCAACCATAACTTTTTTATGCATAGCTCAAAGTCCTTTTTCTCCAATGTGTCCCATCCTCTCATGTCATAGCCTAGTTGAGTCGATTTTATCATGTCTTGTCGAGTCGGTTTGTACCGACTCATCCCGATTTGGGTCGAGTTGATTCGAAGTCGAGTTGACTTCAGGAGAAACGATTTTGTTGCATACATTCAAGTCAAAATTCCCTAATAACTTGTATAGGGTTCCAATCCGAACTCCTTTCATTAATACCTCACACCTCTGACCATTTTGCATGAGTCTTTCTGAAACATAGTGTGTACCCCAACATCACTCATCTTACTGAAATATATCAGATTTCTTACCAAACTTGGATTGTGTAGCACACCTGGAAGGGTTCTTTTTCTCCTATCCTACAGTATCAGTCGAGCTCTTCCTCATCCAACAATTTTGGTTGTCAAGTCGTCCCCTAAGAACACATCACCTCCATCATATCGTTCATACTCGCAGAACCATTCTCTGTGTGGTGTCATATGATAGGATTTTCCTAAGTCAATCAACCAAACACCTTGATCTGAATGTGTACTGGTCGACACCATGTGCACATCACTTCCCTTAATTGGGGTTGTCTTTCTCTCAGTCGAATGCTTCTTGTCGAATCCCGTACTGACTTCCATCTCCCTCGACTTACAGTCCTTTTTGTAATTCCCAACTTTACTACATTTATAGCATATTCTTGTCAACTGAACTAGGGATTTTAATATACTCTTCAACTTAGACTTTCTACTGGAGAATTTTCCTTTATCTCTTTCAACCGTTCAACCTCTCACCACTAAATCATCTTTGGTCAATCCTTCCATGTTATTTCTTCTCATTTCTTCTCACAACAGAGAAGCAACCACGTCTTCTAGCGCTAGTGTGGTTGTATTACTCCCTATAGCCATGACTAAACTATCCTAGGAGTCTGGAAAATAACATAACAAGCTTATACACTTCTCCTCCTTAGTGATTCTAATATCCAGAGATGATAATTGGCTTAAAATGGTGTTAAACGCATTTAAATGCTTAGTCACCGAACTAGCATCATTCTTTCTCAGAAGATATAGTTTCATTCTGAGAAACAACTTATTTACCTAATATTTCGACTGGTATAAGCTTCCCAAGTTTTCCCATAGTTTCTTGGTCAAATCTTCACCTGAGACATTCAATAGCATTGAATCTGCAAGACAAATTCAAGTCATTCTTCTTGCTATTCTTTCGAGTTTCTCCCATTCTTCCGTCAACATGAATGTCAGCTAGGTACCTGGACAGACCATTGTACATTGTTCTTGATCTACAAAAAGATCTTCCATTTTAAGCTTCCAAAGCTCAAAATTCTGGCCATTGAGATTTTCTATCTCTATTCTTGAACTACTCATCATTCTTTACCATGATCTTTAACACAATTTATGACTTACAACTCTTATTGTACCTAGGGTTTAGTTCTCAGATTCAAGATTGGTAAATCAATATCTGATAGACTCTTCAAAGAATAACACAACTATGATACCACTTGTTGGGAAATGAGACACTTCCACAATAAACCTAGCAGAGGAGAAGAAGAATTTAATCAAGAATGTAAATGGCAAAGCAATCACACAATACACAAATATTTTACCCTGGAAACCCAAACCAGGAAAACTAGTGTTCATTAAGCGTTCTTCTCTCTTGTTGTCTTATTCAATATGAATAAAAGGTTACATGTCTAACCTTGGTCCACACCGAAGACACAATCGACATCATACTGTCTTGTCTGCGCAAGAACAACCTTATAGCCAATCTGACTTACATCTGCATGACCAACAACCTACATCTAAAGATTTATTTAAAGATTGGCTATCCTATGATTCGTTGTTTTTCATTAGCCTTTACGACCTTACAACATGCCTCTTTATAGGCTTTACAGAAGGAAAAACCCTAAATACTTGGCACCCAAAAAAGGTTGCAGATCCATGCAAATCATTGGCTAAAAATCCCGCAAATCTTGGGATTTTGTTACAGTCGACTCCAAGTCGTACTACCAATCAACTACCAGTCGGCATTAATTCGATATTCGGTCAATTTCCACACTACACTTATCAACCTCTTGTTGGTTGACCACTTCAACTTGTTGTCGATGCCTTTACCATGCCAAACTGCCTCGACCTTCGACTTTGACTTTACCTAGTCGACTAACCTCGACCTTTAACTTGTTGTCGATCCACCTCGACTTCGACCTTCAATTGATTCACCTCGACTAGGATTTCACTACAAAGACTATAACAACCCAACAAAATATGCCCCACGTAGCAAAAAACCTTACTCTCTGCCATAGGTGGGGTTGATCCCTTGGAGTCAAGATTGATGACATTTTATTCATCTCAGGTAACTCATAGGCTCTCCCATCTAGTAGCCTTCTAGATTAAAGTGTGAACAATGGGTAAAAACATCTTCCAAATAGTCATTGATGAAGGAGCCTTGACTTTCATCATGTATATCTCTTGTTGGAAAGCCCTTAGCTCTCCTAAGCTTGATAAATCTGCCACACTTATGAAAGGCTTTGATGGATGCATATTCCAACCCCATGTAATAATCATCTCCTTACCCATAGATTTAGGTGGTAAGTCTATCTCCGTCGTCATGGAGGTCATCTATGCACCACTTGAGTGCAATCTGTTACTTGGGCGCACTTGGTTCTATAAGATGACCATTGTTGTCTCATTGGTCTTTAGGTTCCTATGCTTCCCTCACCAAGGGAAAATCGTTACCATCGATCAAATTGTGTTTTGTACCCCAGACCTTGTATCCAATGCAGGGTCTAATGTACCCTTTGTCGATGATACCATGCAGTATTCCATGAATGTTGGTGTGGGGATGTTCAAAGATCCTTAGCTTATGGGTATATTCCCCCTTCCCCCACCATCTCCTACTGCAATCATTTCCCCCATCAACATGATTTCTTCAATTACTAGTGGATCCCTCGAGTCTGTTGATCCTTGGGTGGTACCTCATTCTGAGGATGTTGAATCATTTGGAGAAACCATATCGCTCACTGTGGTTGAGATTCTTAATCTGATGATCCCATCAACATCCCGTGATATTGGTCAACAACTCCATCCTCATATGGAGTGTGATCAACCTACTCCAACCATACATGTTGTTGACTTTCCACGTTCACATGACATCCTATATTTTGAGTTTCCTTCGGAAGAGCCCATCTTAGAAGTCATGGATTACATTGATAAGCCTAGGGAAGATGAAAATCATCAAGAATCCATCGTCCTTGATTCAGAACTGACGAGAGTTAACACAATGAGTCTTGATTTGAAACTAGGGGCATTTGCTAGGGCATCCAATAGCCCTCCTAGTCTTGACCCTTTTCCTCCTTGGTTATCTTTTTCATAAATTTCCACCAAATTATATGCATCCCCTTGCATCGAAGATTCACTTTTTGTACCCCCTTTACATCTTGATGGATCCCATAAAGGATATTCCCTATCTCGCGAGAGTACTCACAATGAGTATCTTCGTATGTGGAAATTCGATCTTGTGTGGCACAGCCCCAACATGGTGATCCATATGATGTTGATATCGACTCATGAGTTCATTGATGGTGAAAAGGATCCTTGGCCTAATCCTATCCATGGGCTCTACTTGGTGTAAAGAATCGAGATGTGTAGTGCCTTGTATATATGTGTGTTGTGTGAGTGTGCTTTTGTTTTGAATATATCATATCCAAAAAATACAAAAAAAAAAATCATTTTTTGAGATTTCTCTATGTGTTTTGACCTTGGAATCTAGTTTACATGTGTTAACAGGATTCTAGGGATTTATTGTTACGAAGATGGCGACATCCACTACACTTGAGGTATATGTTCCTACACTGGCATATAGGGATAGGTTTTTCCCTACATTTCCCACCTTGCATTATAAACCATCCATATTGCTAACGTTATGCCTTATGTTTGAATCTGACTAGTTGCGACACTAGCCACTCCTTTTGCATGTTGTAACTAGTACGATAGTTCCTACCCTTCATGGGCACCCTAGTTAGCACCCATATTTCCATTTGGTTCCCATGCTGTGTTTTTCCCATAGGCCCGGGAACCCTCTTTTATCCCCACTATGACTTGAACACTGAGTCTCATTCTCCTCTCTTCGTCTATATTCTGGCCACATCCCATGGGGGGTTCTTGAATTTTTTTTTATGTTGCTTAATGGTCGCCTATGCATTTGTTGCTTGTTTCATGCCTCCCACCATTGCGTTTCTGTTTTCCCATATCCTGCTTATCACTATACAGTAGCCTTGACCACCCGCCTCTTGCATCATTTGGCCTCCGTTTTGCACTCACCTACCTAGGGAGAGAGAAACTACTAAGAGTGGATCTCACTAGCCAATACCATTTGCATTCCTCATTGCTTAGGTCGGTTCCATGCGCTTGGAACATAGGAGCATGTTGTTAATCCACTCATTCTCTTTCGTTGAATATACTTTTATCTCTTTTTTGGGATCACAAAGGACGTAAAAAAGACACTCACGAGTCTTCTTTAAGCTCTTTTTTAGACTCTCTAAACATGAAATTATTGCCGAGTGAACTTATTTTCTTTCACAGTCATTAAATAGTTTTGAAATGATGTCTATCTGGTGTAATTTTAACCCTTTTTTGGACTAAATGGACTATTTACGAAAAAGGAATACTCTAGTCAACCTGGGATATAAGAGTTCTCCCTTGTATTGTTTTATACGTTTTTGGGCTCGGAGGACTAAATTTACGAAAAAGAATACCAAGATTACTTGTGTCATTCTTTTTTGCTCGTTAAAACATGAAGCAGACTAAGCATACTTGTGTCATTCTTTCGTGTTTGTTAAACCATGAAGGAGACAAAAAACACAAAAGAAAATTGGGGGTTTTTCACCATTGGTCTATTCTCAAAATGGTAATGTCAATCGAGTCGCCCTTGAACACGACACCTGTTTGAGTCATCATCATATAGTTGGATTTTTAGCATTTCATTTTATGGATTCACAATGTATTGTTTGGTGGCCATGCTCATTATGAGTTTGAGTATGTCTACCTAGGGGATTGGTCTATATATGCTCATCCTTAGTGTTTGATTGCAAGTCTTCTTTGGTCTACTGAACCTCCTTTTCTCTCTCCTTGTGCTGCATTACATGGACTTTATTGTAGCATATTTCAGTCATCCACTCCTTTCCTGGCCTCACACATTAGGGGGCATTTGCTATAGCCTTAATATCCACCCTCAAGTCAGAGAGGAAGCCATTAGTGGATAGAAGCCTTAACGCAGCTTTTTCCTATTTTTTGACCCTTTCTAGAACATTTTTGGAGGGCCTTACATGACACCTAACATGCAACAAGCGAGACCTCACTAGATGATAGTGGCTCAACAAACGAGGCACTATCAAACTTATAGAAAATGGGAGTTATGAGGTGAGGGGTGAGAGATGAGTTGGATCTTAGTGGTAATGGTCTAGGAAATCACTTCATTCAAGTTTCTAGTGGCCTCTATAAGATCTAGAAGCCTCTCCCAAGACTCCTCCAAGAGATATATAACAAGGGGAAATCCTTGGGAAAGAGGGAGGAGAATTGAATAGCAAGGTTATGTTGCCAAATTGCAGAGGTATTCAACCATTGTAGCTAGAATTCATTGAATCCTAGCATGACCAAAGAGCTACAAGGAGAGGCAAGGAGCAAGGAGATTGCAGAAGCTTGCGTCAACACTTGAGGTATGCTATCTTGATGTAAGTTCTTATTTACAATCAATAGATTATTTGGTTTCCCCCCTTTGAATATTTATCAATTGATGTATAAATGTTCAGATCTGATCTTGTAGATTATAGATCATATTAGATTCAAGATAGATCTAGGATCCTAACATTAGGAAGTAAGTAAAGTGGTTTTGTCTTGTCTTTGGTGTGCAGGAAGAAGGTTTTAGAGGCTGGATATGGAACTTTAGGAGTGCAACAACTAGGAGACGCTAAAGACAACCTTTAAGAAAAGGTAAGTCATCTACTTAGCTCTTTGTATGTGATTTATTACTTGTTTCTAGAAATCCAATAGGAAGTATACTCCCTCTTGTCTAGGATAACTAGGATGATCCTAGGGAGATCTTACTGATCTATTCAGTGAGATCCCTGTGAGCATTTTTCCCATAACACATGTGCTTCTCTATCAAGGGTTGTCGACCTCATTGTTGAACCTCTCTCCTTTTTCGCACATGAAAGACGAGAAACCAAACAGAGAGAATTGTGTTTGAGCATTGAATGAAGCTCTTTACATCCTTAATTGACTGCATTCCATTCGGTCCAATCTGGTAGAGTCCTTATCCATTTCATACTAAGCCAAGCAAGTTATAAGTCTTTCTGACATATAATGAGTGAATTTGTGTTTTTCTTTTTTTTCCCTCACCATTTCTCTAGTAGTTGTAGCTAAAGTGTCAAGGAAACACATCGAACCTCCTATGAATTTGTAAGACAATTTTGCAGTGAGAGATAAATCAGTGACGAAATGGACATTTAATAACTGCTTACCATTAAAAAGGGATATCCTGGCCACAAGATGTTTGGTGTTGGTTCAAGGTCAACAACCAATTCAAGTCTTAGCTCTGTTGTTTCGGGTGTTACAAGTGGTTCAATAGGTTCAAGGTCACAGGGTCTTCACTCAGTGAACCTATGACATAGCACATTCGTTCGTGGTATATTAAAGAATACCCCTAATTTCACTAGATATTGATAAATACCTAAAGAAATCCTTGAATACATCCTTTGAATAAAAGAAACCCTTATTTTTACTAGATACGCCTTTTTATGCCCCGCAATACCTATAAACCCCCCCATACCCCTCTCCCCAATACATACAATATATTGACTCTATTTTCACAATTTAGAAACCCCCTTTATGAATGAATGTGATAAGATATTGGTTAACAAGGTGAAGCCCTCGTGTTCAAGGTAAGCTACACTCTTCAATTTGGGCTAGATGGAATTAGAGCTGGTACATATGATGTATGAAAGGAAGGTAGTAGGAGTGAAATTTGGAGCCAATACATATGATGTATGGAAGAAAGGAAGTAGAAGTGAGAATTTAAACTGGATGGAATTGGAGCGAGTATCGATAATGTATGGACAGAAGGAAGTAGAAGTGAGAATAGATGCAATGGGAGAAGTACGTTGGAGAGCAATAGAAGAAACAGCGGGAAAGGGAATGGAAGAAAGACCAGGAAAGGGCATGTATAGGTAAGGTAGATTGTGAAAAAATAGCAAACGGTTCTAACAAGAACAACGATGGACATGAAAAACCTAGGAAAGCTAGTGCAAGAAAAACCTAAGAAAGCAAGTGTCGCATTGAAAGATGTGTTCTTGAAGGTAAACAAAAAAAGAGTTTTTAGAGTACCTGAGTGGGCCCAATGGTTAAGAACATGTGTTATCTCCGGGGAGGTCACAAGTTCAAAACCGGCGGGGGGTAGGGATGCTCATATTGGCCCGTTGTGACAAGGCTGGAAGGGTAGACAACCCCTGGGATAGAGGTTCACTTGGTGGGCCTCAGGACGTTTCGGCCCCTGCTAAGTCACAAGTTATTGATATATCTGGCTTGCGGGCTGTTGGATATACTCTTGGAAGGTTGATGTTCCCATGATTAAAAAAAAAAAAAAATGAGTTTTACATAGACTTTATTATATGTTTTAAATATGAAACATTTAATGTTGAAAATTAATGTTAATTCAAAAGATAACATTAATCGACCTCCAACGAAAGCAATATGAAGTTTTTTAAGTTTAAACTTGGTTTCCTAAGTTTAAAACCAAATAGAAGTGCCCCTTACCTCGAAATGAGGTTAAAAGAGAAGTCATACGATTAAAAAAAAATTAAAAATGTCCCATATTGGCCAAAACTTTAAGTTAAGACGTCGTGCCAAACTAATAGAGAATCCGTGAATCTAGCATAAAGGCAGGGACAAGAAAGCCATACCTCCTTTCATGTCAAGGTGTCACAATAAGAATAAAAAGATTTTAAAAATGGAATCCACACCTCGATGTCCCTCACAAATATTAGGACCGTGTCCCGCTCAACGATGTACTCTCCCCTAATTATATAATTGAAAAACCGAAAAACCGTACAATGTAGTCTAAATTTTTTAGTTTTTAGTTTTTTAATTATTATTATTATTTTGTCTGGTTTGGTTGGTTGGATTTGTAAATTTGAGATTGAGTTATGTATTAAAAACATGATTTAAAATATAGTGATTTTATTAAAATTTTAAAAAACATAAAAATTAAAAAAATTAAAAATTAGTGTACAAATCGATACAAGAAATTGGTGATAATGGTAACAGTATTAGTACAAATTGACAGAGCAGTCTAAACGTTTACTTTTTGGTAGTTTTTCGGTTATTTTTTTAATTTGGTTTTGACTAAATTCAGTGAAGAATGATTGCATCTATAGATTTGAGTGGTTAAATTTGTATAATCCAAATAAGTCAAAAGTTTTTCAACATGCTAAATCCATTTATGCATTCATAAATTAATGATTTTATCTAAATTTACATTACCCAAAACCACCCAAAACCAAAACGTAACGTTTAGCGGATGCCCAAATTGACATCGCAATCGAGCACAAATAGGGCCAAAAAGACTTGAAATTAAGCATAGACAAACTAGTCGATTATCCGACCTCCGAAAACTTCTGTATCGACAACATTCGAATAGAAGGTGGCAGACAAATTGCTGCGTTTGCGGTGGACACTGGAAATCCATTTTCCGTTGGGAGTGGGGGGACTGGCCGCTATAAATAAAAACAGCGAGGGAGGGAAGGGAGGGAAGGGCGGCGGTGAAAGTGGAGGAAGAGCATGGCGTTGGCGTTAGAGAAACGGAATGAACTGAATGCAGGGAGTGAGCGGTTTGATCACGAAAATTTCAGTGTTTGACGGTGTTCATAGATAAATGGATGTGAAGAAACCAACGTGGCCAAGCAATTAAAGCACAAACATAACTGCGGTCCTAGTCCAGCGGGCACCATAGCTCTCAAGCTTGAAACATATCGACCTTCAATTACAATTAAATCACCTGTAAATCCAATTTCTACAGATTTCAGATTGCAGATGGGTCTCGTTTTACCCAAACAATCTCCGAATTCTTCTGTATTAGCGTGTGTTGACAGAGAAAAGAAAGTCGTACAAGTATTACATACAAACATTATGGGTGCCAAGTGCAGCTATAGTGCTTCGGCTCCGTCATCGTAACCGAGGCGAGCAGAATGGTGTTGTTGGAATCCTTGTGTTCCAAGTTCAAAAGGCGCATAAAACGAAAAAAAAAGAGGTATTCCAAGCCAACACCTTCCTCAAACAACGATGTCAAGATTTCCCCCAATCGCGTTATCAGCGCGAAATCAGAGGCTTTGGTCAATATTGTTTCAATTTCTCGAGATCGAGAATTGATTCTTGTAATTCTCTCACCTGTTGGGAAAGCAATATCCAATGAGCGGCAGCTCTCCAAGAAGAAGAAAAGCCACTAGCATTCGATGCAGAAGAGATTAAGTTGAAATCACACGATGCAGCTGATATTTCTGTGAAGTCACTCGAATCAGAAGTTTATACTAAAGAATTAGCTTCAAAGCAGATTTCCAAAGAAGAAGAGGAGGTTACCGTGGGAAAGCTGGATCGTCGGTCGTGGGTTCGAATCGCCAAGGCATCTAGGTTTCCAACGGTAGGCAACCATTTGGGCTTCGAATTTTAATGCATGTCAGCGGTTAAGGGTGTTGGATATATATAATTGGGAGGAATGTGTGGCTGGCATTGTCCCTGTTTGCTAATGTTGTCTGCCAGGATCCAAATTATAGCCAAAATGAACCGAAGGTTTCACGAAACCCTAACCGAGGACATCATGCAAAGGATACCAAAACGTCAGTGTTCGAAAAGCCCAAAGCACAAGAGATCCAGCCGGTAAACGAAATACCAGAGTCGATCCCGACACCGACCAACCAGCTATATTCTAAGTCTACTCGCACCTCCGCCGAAGTGGATTCTAAGAGAAGCACGCTGTTGAAATCTATTGAATTCTCATGACAGTGCGCCTAACAGCCGTTCCAAACGTCGAGAGATCAAACCCGTTCCCCTCTTTTCCTCCTCTTCGTATTCGTAGTTGCCTCTCTCCAACAGTGACCGTTCTCAAACATGACTACGAAATAGTAAAAAATGGAATTCAAAACTAAAATTTGTTATCAATATTATTTTTAAATGAAATAATAGAATTCAACATAATGATATGAGAGGTAAATATATTTAATATTTTTTTATTATATTTTCAACTTTTTTTTTTTATAAATATTTCAAGTTTAAGACAATGTTCAATTTAAATTTGGGACAATGTTCAATTGATTTAAGAATCCCATCATAATCCACTCGCACTCACAAATGCCTCCTCATATCTTGTTAACTTAAACTTTGGTGATATCGTTTTGATAATGTGGCAACCTCTTTACCACAAGCTATCCATGATAAAAAGTTTGTCATCATTTCCTGGGAATCGCTCCGCCGGAGAGGCTGGGAGGTTTTCAGAATCTGCCCACTTTGTCGCCGAGCTTCTGAAGACATTCACCATCTTCTGGTTCACTGTGATTTCACGAAGGAGGTCTGGATCAGATTGCTCAAGCATTTTACTGTTCCCTTCTCCTGGAGCGGCGACACCATCTCAGATTGTTTTAATTCGTGGAACATACAAAACTTCCCTCCGATTTGTATATCTGCCCACGTCTGCTGGCAAATCTGGATTGAACGAAACAGAGCGTTGTTTGAGGATCGGCCTCCTTCCTCGTTGGCTATTATATACAGAGTTTTGGCCACCTTCAACTGGCAGTCGTTTACGGTTAAATCTCTCCTCTACAAGGCGATTGATCTTAAGATGCCTGAAGGGTACACCCTCGTTTGCTTTGACGGAGCTACACAGTCAAATGGTTTATGCTGTGGGGCTGGAGGCTTTTTCAAAAACCATCCGTTGAGGATTACAAAATGGTTTATCAACTGTGGTGCGGGTACAAATACTAAAGCGGAGCTCATGGGGCTTTGGGCCTCCCTCACTCTAGCTTCCATTTGGTCTATCAATCACTTACTCGTCCTTGGTGACTCGAGAGTCATTATCGACTAGATTACTCAAAAATCCAAGCTTCATTTAGTCCATGTCCAATGCTAGAAGCAAAAAATGCTGGATCTATCCAAAAGCTTCACCAACATCAACTTCCATCACATTTCCAGATCACACAATAACGAGGCAGACGCTCTCTCAAAGAGAGCCCTAAATGAAGAGGCAAGGAGACTCTCCATCTACCATTGTGATAGAGGGATAGAGAGTCCTATTTCCTACATTAGTATCTTTTGATCGATCACTGTTGTCCCTCATTGTTGTAGATAGTGGACAGTTCTTTTGATAGTTCATTGAAAGCTTTTTAGCTTGTTTCACTTTCCAGTTTTCTCTCCGCATTGATGGTCTTGTCCCCTGCATAGAAGTAGAGCTGCCTTGATTGTATTGGTCGATTCTTTACTTTGTGCACCAATCACAATCCAAAACTTGCTGCAGCTTCTTGTAAATAAATTTATACCATATATAAATTTGATGTAATCATGGACTGAGTGAAACTTAATCATGTTCACTTCCTTTTAGAATCTTTCAAATTAGTCTACTTTCTTAAGGACACAAAATTGTTATATAATCTTATTTTAGTTTTGGGTCAAGTCCATGGGATATGATAAATTTAAAAACTAAACTGCTCACGAATCCAATGTTTTCTATGTAATCCGACTTTGGTTATCATTGGGTTAGTAAGAGAAATTGTGTATTAGGAAGATAGAAATAACCTAAAATTTGATTGGCCTCACAAACCCAAAACGCTTATATAATGTAGCTAAATTTATTTCAAGATGCGTCCGAGTACTTGGGAATTTTAAAAAGAAAGGATGGCCTAGGGTTGCTTAGCCACGTGTTCTAACACTACAAGTTATAACCTAGAGCAACCACTTGTCTTGTAAATGCATTTATGTTGATATAATGCGGTCTTGTGATAGATTCATGGAGCCTTATAACCAACAACATTGCCCTTGGTTCTACCAACATAATCAAGTATATAGAGGACTACTGGCAAGAGTTCAAACATAAGTCTTTGAATCTACCCAAACCAAATATTATAATATCCAATCTAATCCAATTTTGGGTTCGTGGAGAACACTCGTGCAACTGGAAAACATGAAGGAAGTAATACACTTGCCTTCTTAGATCTAAAACAACTCATCAATCTATTTTTCAACATTTTGAAGTCCAAAGAGTAAACTTGTGAAGGCTTGAACCCTTAACTTTCTTTTAAGGGAAAATGCATTTCTTTATAGTGGCATTCATGTTGTTTCCATGTGGAATTATGGGAGCAATTGTACTGCTTGTGGTCTTCCAAGTGGAACCTTATACTACTCGTAGGTAGTTTTCATGATTTGTTGACCTAACGTGGTTGATCGGAACTTCAAATAACCTAGTGGAAAAATCTTTCTTGATTATAAAAAAAATAATTAAACAAAGCATTGGGTCCCGGATGTGTCCAATCAATTAAAAAAAACATAAAATGTTGAATAGTTTTGAACTCACGAACTCCTAGATCCCATAAAAGTATAAGCTATAATGGATCCATATATTGGGTATGTATAAAAACATGTGCAAGTAATAAAACATTAAATGTCTATTCTACTTGGATTTACAAATCTAAAAATATAGTATAATAAAATTACAATATAATTTGATTAAGTTATAGGTTAAGTAATAAACCATTAAATGCCTATTCTATTTGGATTTTACAAATCTAAAATTACAATATAATTTGATTAAGTTATAGGTTGGGTTTATAGAGACCCAATAAAAGTATAAGCTATAATGGATTAATTAAGTTATAGGTTGGGTCTATAGAGACCCAAGAAAATTATAAGTTATAATGGATCCATATAATATAATAAGTATGTATAATAAAAAGGTGTGGAAGTAATAAAACATTAAATGCCTATTCTATTTGGATTTTACAAATCTAAAATTATAATATAATTTGATTAATTTGATTAAGTTATAGGTTGGGTTTATAGAGAGGATTATGTAGCTTTGAAAGCTAAGAATTGTTTAACCCAGTAGATCTTATAGATTAATGATTACATCTCATTGATCTTGGTGTGTGCATGGAGATTTGGATGCATGGAATTCTCCATCCATCACCGTGTAATAACATTTTATTGATTGAAATTAAATTTGAATGAGATCTTACCCATGTTTTTTTAGGACTTAGTCAATTTACATTGATAAATGGAGATTGTAGAATCCATTGAGAGGACATTGTCATCACCATGTAATAATATTTTAATGATTGAAGTTTAATGACTTTCGACATTCTCCTTTCCACATTTAAAAGGGTGTGCTAATTACGGATGTAAGCTAGAAAGATAATGAATGGTAGAAAGACCATTAGTTACCCTATACAATAGAGTGGGATAGCTAGCTCTACTTGAATGAGATTATAGCTACTATTAGAGCATAGTAAGAATCCACGTGATTATTAACTTGTATTGTGCATTACATACATATAGAGGGGAATTGATTTCTTAGGTCACTTGTAGTGATTAAGATGATGATCAATTCAATAAATAATTTGGGCACTCAAACTATAGGGATATGTAGCATTTACAAGGAGCCACTTTAGACTACCAAAATTTTACCACATATATGCATTGTCATGTTCCTTATATATGTATTTAATCTATTGGTGTGTGACATGGTTAAAAGGGTTCCATGTTAGTGACGAATGTTGGAATTGGTGACAATGAATTCCTCCTAGAATGGATTTCAGATCCTACTATTCAGCGTTGGTTGTAACTAAATTAGACCAAGGATAGGACCACATTCAATAGTCAACATCTTTTGTAACTGTGTATAAATTTCTGTAAATTAATGTATGTATGTAGAGGTTGTCAGAGATGAGAAGACTGAGCCCGTTGTAACTCTCCATATTATGAACAATAAGATAAAACGATACCTTGCTTGATGGACGTAGCCCAAAGTTGGGTGAACCACGTAAATATTCATGTTTTTAAATTTGTCATATGTTTTGTTGTTAAATGAATTAATCCGCTGCATATTAGTTTTAGACTTGGTGGCTCTCACAATCAACAATTGGTATCAGAGCGATTGAGTTATCGCTGCGTTGAGAGAAATTGAGTTATCAATGTGATTGAGAGCAATCGAGTTGAAGATCGTTGATGCGTTGAGATCACTGAAGGGAGCACTACTTCCAAGTTCAGATCATTGGAATTACGTTGAGTTGAGATCGTTGAAGGGAGCACTACTTCCAAGGTCAGCGTTGGGCTCCCCTAATGGAAGGGAGCGTTGATTTCAAAGGATCCTTGCCAAATTTCGGGAACAATACTTCAACGCTATCCTATCTACTTGAAGGGAGCGCCGACTATTTATCCCTTTCATGAAGATGTGTTTGGATGCCTCTTGATAGTTGACAACTTGAAAATTGAGATCGTATAAAAGAAAGTGCGTCAAAAGATTATGGCGAGCATTTTGATCTTGAAAGTTGAGTTACTAAATTGATTTTTATTTTTTTTTAATTCGGAAATGGATTGTTAATTACATCTTTGTTTTAATTCGGAAATTAGCAGCTAAGTTCCCATGAGAGAACTCATGTGAACTGAACATATCGCATAGTTTATCTCCCATGAGCGTAACTTCCTGATCCTCCCCATATTCTATCATGTTAATGCTGTGAGAGGAAATTGACAAGCTGGGATCGAAGATGGCAAAGACTCAAAGTGCTAAATTCGAAATCGTGAAGTTCAATGGAAAAAACAATTTTGAGATCTGGAAGGTCAAGATGCATGATTTGCTCGTGAAACAAGGCGTGGTGAAGGTACTTTTGGGAAATTCAAAGAAACTCGTGACCATTTCATATGAAGAGTGGGAAGAGATCGATGCGAGAGCACTGAGTGCCATGCGTCTTTGTTTGGCCGACGATGTTTTGTTCAACATTGTTATGGAGAAGACAACAACCGGGTTGTGGACGAAGTTGGAAAGCTTGTACATGACAAAATCCTTGACGAACGGGATATTCCTAAAAAGTAAATTATACAGTTTGTGCATGGAGGAAGGTACGAAAATAGTTGGTCATTTAAATACTTTTAATACTCTTTTAGTCCAGTTGACTTGCATGGGAGTGAAATTCGAATCTGAAGACAAGGCGATTACATTATTGTGTTCTCTTCCTGATTCATGGGATCACTTTGTTACCTCTATTAGTTTGAGTTCAATAGAAAGTATTGAGTTTGATGTTATTGTTGGAGCTTTACTGTTTGAGGAAACAAGGAAGAAATACAATCTAGAAACCTCTACTTCTGAGGCGATGGTGGTCAGAGGAATACCTAAAGAAAGAGGACATGTTTAGAGGGATTTCTCTCGGTCAAAGTCGAAGGGAAAAAAGAGCAAGCTTAAGTGTTGGTTTTGTGGCAAATATGGACACCTGAAGAAGGATTGTTGGAAGCGACAACAAGCCTCTAAAGAAGACCCTCCAAAAGAGACGAAGGAAGCAAACGCAACTGAAACAGGTTCAACGACAAGTTCAGGTATGGCTGATGAAGTTTTAACAATTGGTATTGTTTCATGTTATGATCAACAATGGTTATTAGATTTTGGTGCTTCAAATCACATGTTTCTTCATAGACACTGGTTTATTACTTACCAGTCTATAGATGATGGAATTGTTTACATGGGAAATGATATATCATGTAAATTTGTGGGAATTGGTAGCATTCAAATTAAGATGTTGGATGGATCTATTAAGATACTAACTGATGTGAGACATGTACCTGAGCTAAGGAAGAACCTAATCTCTTTGGGAGTCTTAGACACTAGAGGATATAAAAGTATTGTTCAAGGTGGAGTTATGAAGGTCTACAAAGGAATTCTACTGGTCATGAAGGCGAAGAAGGTTGTTTCTGTTAGAAGGAAGGACCGAGTCAGATCATGCGACAACTGTATCCGAGAATGACAATGATTATGTTCGACGGTGGCATCAACGGTTATGCCATATGAGAGAAAGAGGATTTAAGGTTGTAACACACCCACCATCAAGATTTTAAAAATTATGGGGTTAATCTCCCACCTCTTGAGAAATCCCCCTTAAAAGAGGTTGCATTAGCGAGCTACTCATCCCCGATGCAATATTGGGGTTCGGGGTTTTGGACTTCCCGCCGTAGAGAGTCCCTGTCCTCTCGATTCCCGATTTGCGATGAGCTCTTTCTCTGGTCTTAGCCCCCTCTGGATAGGCTTTCTAGTCCGCGTGACTAGTTCCTATATGACCGCAGTCATATGCTCCCGTCGGAGTTTCGGGGTTTGCGATGTCACCATGTTTATGTCCACGGGACTCGCGATTCTCCGATCCCCGATATGTCCTTAACGCATTAGCCCTCTAGGCTAGCTCCGTTCTCATGTGATCGGCTACTATATGTCCACCGCTCTATAGCTACCCATCGGGGTTTCGGGGTTTACGTTGTCGCGATGCACAAGCCTTCGCAAGTTTTGATTCCCCGATCCCCGATGCCACTTGGCATAGATTCACGACCAAGCTTGATCTTCCGACATCTGTCCCATGTTCTGGCGCCTATGGCCCACACTCCTTATGATGGCGTGGAGTGACACCTATCCTCCACTGGAGTACTATGACTAAGGGACCGTTGCGTTTCGGGGTTTCGGGTTTCCTCCTGTCGTGGGTTTCTTGTTATCAAGAACCCCAAGTTTCCGAACCCCGATCCCTCGGGATATTCTGACACGCGTCCTCGTCATGAACAACTCAGATCTCATTGGGAAATCGCGTATAGCGGTTTCAATATGTAACGGTTCTATACTCCCTAAATCTCCGATGGTAAAAATCCCGACGCCTCCCAAACGCTGACACGTATCCCGCCGAGATCAACAGTTAGGATCCATTCTCGGGATATCGAGGCTTTTGATATCATGGTTGTCTTGCTCTCGGGAAATCCGATTTCCCGACTCGCTCTAGATCACTGACATCTGTCCTCCGAAGATGGACGGCTCAGATCGCATCGGGAAATCGCGTATCGCGAGTTCACTCGACAAGATTTCCTAGTACTCGAAAACTCCGAATTCCTGATTCGCGACCCTTCCGGATCTACTGACACGCGCCCTCCAAGAATGGACGGTTTAGATCCTATCGGGAAATCGCGGATCGCGGTTTCACATAACAAAGTTTCCTTGTATTCGAAAACTCCGAATTCCCGATTCGCGACCCTTCCAGATCTACTGACACGCGTCCTCCAAGAATGGACGGTTTAGATCCTATCAGGAAATCGCGGATCGCGGTTTCACATAACAAAGTTTCCTTGTATTCGAAAACTCTGAATTCCTGATTTGCGACTCCTCGTGATCCCCGTCCACGTGTCCCTGTGGAGATCAACGACGGAGACTCTTTCTTTGCACACTAGGGCTTAACTCTGATGCAACTTCTCGAGATCTGACGGCGGTCGAGACTATGACCTAAAGACCCGACGGTTCAGATCATTTCCTCGTGTGCCTACCCTTGCGCCTAACCCCTGCTCAACTTCTCCATATCCAACGGCTGACGGGTAGTTGGACTGAGATCTAACGGTCCAGGTTCGTACTTTTGGGTCTTGGAGTTTACGATTCCAATTTCCCGTTGCCCACGATGATATAGGACAAGGGGCAAGGTAGGTAACACCTGCGTTACTTTCATACATCTAATGGTCGTGGATGACTACGGACCCTCCGACGAGATCTCATCCGTCGACTTATTTGTCGCACAACACTACTATCTTGGAACCTCAATAGGATCGTTCTTCCTCGTACAGGGTTAATAAGGCCGGTGCATTCAAATCCTTATTTTGGGTTCTGGGTGCACCTTTCTGAGGAGGGAATCTCTGTGAGGAGATCCTTACCGGGTCATTCCCGGGAGTAGGTAAAGGAAGATAACTTCCCGAGGGCAGCTGGGCATGGTTAGCTTCATTTTATTGACGTAATTCGTGCATGATGTCCTTTGTAATAAGCATATATCAACTTAATCACATCAAACACTACGCGGACACCCGTATGTTGTAATTCTTCACAATTTCACAAGTTCTACGAACTAACATCTATCCCATATTAACAATTGTTGTACAGACAATTCCTTCACAGGAAACATTTACAATTCCACAGTCCATGAATATATGTGACAGCATATAAATTTCAGAATGCAATATAAGTAAAACACTTATCAGATATAACTTCAGTAATGGAAGGGACTGCTGAGAGGGGTGCTCGTTTCCACCCAACCGTAGGCGTAGCGACTCCTACTGGATTTACCACTAGCCACCCCCGAGCTGAGACCATGATGTCTTGAGACCTGCGTCTCTCTGTCTGCCAGTGCCCAGGAGCAAAGGTTGCAATCCTTCCTCTCTGTGATCACTCACTCTGCGTAAAATTGCCAGAGTTCCCCTCGCGTCTGCCCCCTTTCAATCATTTCAGCCATACGCCTTATCCTCTCGCGAGGTTGCGTGTGGCACGATTTTCCTCGCACTGATCAGGCCTGACGTCCCTACGGATGGGCGGTTCACCATCCCATCCCTCATCAAGACATCCGCCTACCAGTCTGCGAGCCATTAATTTTCAGGGCCAGCGAGCCGCTTTTGGTTCTTCGGGCCAGTGGAGTCCAAATACGGTATTAAATTCTCAGTGGAAGTTAACGCCCCTTTTTCAAGGTGCCCTCCACCACCATCGTGGTCTCTTTTCCGCACATCCCCTCTCAGCAGTTCTGCAATAAATTCAAACTATCATTTACATTCATTGACCTCTTCCTGCAGGTCCATTTACAACACATATTCATACTTATGAGTTTTGCCATAGTCCTTGGCTAGTTCAGTTATATTTACAATCTGGGGGAAACAGGGTGTTACAATTCCCTCCCCCTAAAAAAAGGAACATCGTCCTCGATGTTCTTAGCTACTAACATGAGTTACATGTACAGAAGTAAACAAAATCGGATATGCCTGTCTCATGGCATCCTCCATTTCCCATGTAGCCTCATCTGGGCCAAAATGTTTCCACTGCACCTTGACCTGTGCAATGGTTCTGTTCCGGAGTTGGGTTTCCCTTCTATCCAATATGCATTGGAGTTCTGGCAGGAACTCTCCCTCCGGTTCCACCTGGATCACAAACCAGTCAATTATATGATTAGCATCATGTACATATTTCTTCAATAAGGAAACATGGAAAACATTATGTGCTTTTACTGTGGGAGGAAGTGCTAGCTGATAGGCTACAGGTCCCACTCTGTCTAGAACCTCAAAGGGTCCACAATATCGGGGTGCCAATTTGGCACAAGCTCCCATTTTTAGGGAACTCCTTTTGGGCTTAATTCTGAGATATACATGGTCTCCTGCTTGGAACTCTCTTGGAGTTCTCTTTTGATCAGCATAGCTCTTCTGTCGGTTCTGAGCAACCTTCAGATTTTGTTTTATTTGAGTCACTTGCTGCTCCATTTCTTTCAACATGTCGGGTCCAAAAGAAATCCTATTCACAGGATTGCTCCAGCTGACTGGAGTATTACATTGTCTACCATAGAGGACCTCGAATGGGCTCATCTTTAAGGATGCTTGGTAGCCATTGTTGTAGGCAATTCTACCAATGGAAGGCAGTCTTCCCATTTCCTAGGCTGATGCTTCACATGCATTCTTAACATATCTTCTAATATCTGATTTACTCTTTCTGTTTGTCCATCGGTTTGAGGGTGATAGGCGGTACTAAACAACAATTTGGTCTCTAATCCCGCCATCAGTGATTTCCAGAATTTGGAAGTGAATTTTGTGTCTCTGTCAGATATTATTTCTTTCGGCATGCTGTGCAGTCGGAACACCTCTTTCATAAATACCTGTGCAATATATATCGCCTTGCAGGTCGATTTGACTGGAATGAAATGAGCAGACTTGCTCAGTTTATCGACCACCACCATAATGGCATCATTCTGTTTGGTTGAAGTTGGTAATCCGGTAATAAAATCCATGGAGAGGGTTTCCCATTTCCATTCCGGGATGGGTAAAGGGTGCAGTAATCCGACTGGGTGTCGATGTTCTGCTTTAACCTGTTGGCATTCTATGCATTGGGCCAAATATTTGGCTACGTCCTTCTTCAATCCCGGCCAGTAAAACTGTTTTCGGGTGGCAGTAATCATTTTCTGGTATCCTGGGTGACCAGTGTAAGGTCTTTTATGTAATTCATCCATGATGAACCTCTTCAAGTCGTCACAATCTGGAATGTAAAGTCTATCTCTGTAGGTGAGTAGACCTCCTTTGGTCATCTGATAGCCTTCGTATTTTGTTCCAGCGGTTTCTTGCTGTAGGTACAGGGTTACATTTCGGACGAAGGGATCTGTGTCTTGTGCCTTCTTGACTCTGTCCTTGACATTTGTCTCGCAGGTACTCACCGCGGCCAGGTGGATTGTTTTCATGCTTCTACTAAGGGCATCGGCCACCCTATTCTCCTTTCCTTTGATGTGTTTGATCTCAAAATCAAATTCACTAAGGAGGGCCATCCATCTAGCTTGTCTAGTATTGAGCTTGGGTTGATCAAACAAATACCGTAATCCACAGTGATCTGTCATAAGTACAAATTTCCTTCCCAGGAGGTAATGCCTCCACATTTTTAAGGCATGCACTATGGCAGCCAATTCCAGATCATGAGTCACATAGTTGACCTCATGCTCATTCAATTTTCGGGATTCATAACAGATCACTTTTCCTTCTTGCATAAGGACTCCTTCGAGCCCTTCTTTGCAGGCATCTGTGCACACAAGGAAGTCAGTTTCTGGGTCAGCGATTTTCAACACGGGTGCATGGGTTAGTAAATGTTTCAAGGTTTGAAATCTTTCTTCGCATTGTTGTGTCCACAGAAATTTCTTTCCCTTCTTCTGGAGGGCAGTGATTGGACAACCAATCTTGGAGAAATCTTTTATAAATCTCCTATAGTGTCCCGCCAATCCCATGAAGGATCTAATGTCTGAGACATCCTTTGGGGTGGGCCATTCCATGATAGACCTGATCTTGTCAGGATCTACTGCTACCCCTTCCTTGGACAGAACATGTCCCAAGTAGTGTATTTGCTTCTGAAAGAAGTCGCACTTGCTGAATTTAGCATAGAGTTGATGCTCTCTTAGCACTTGCAGCACTAGTCTAAGATGCTCTTCATGTTCTTTTCTATTCTTTGAGTAGATTAAGATATCATCAATAAAAACTAGTACAAATTTATCTAGAAATTTATTGAGTATATTGTTCATTAAACACATGAAGGTAGCAGGGGCATTGGTTAACCCAAATGGTACTACCACAAACTCATAATGACCATACCGTGTCCGGAAAGCGGTCTTATGGATGTCTTCACCCTTGATTCGGACTTGATGGTATCCTGACCTCAAGTCAATCTTTGAGAAAACAGATGCACCTCCCAATTGGTCGAATAGATCATCGATCCTGGGCAAGGGGTATTTGTTCTTTATGGTTACTTTATTAAGTTGTCTGTAATCTATACACAGTCTAAGGGTGCCATCTTTCTTTTCAACAAACAGGACCGGTGCTCCCCAGGGGGACACGCTGGGTTGAATATAACCCTTATCCATCATTTCTTTCAATTGCAATTTGAGTTCAACTAATTCAGACATGCTCATCCGATAGGGTGTTCTAGACACCGGCACTGCTCCTGGTGCAAGTTCTATTGAGAAGTCAATGTCTCTTCTCGGAGGTAGACCCGATATTTCTTCTGGAAACACATCTCGATATTCTCTCAGGATAGGGTAATCTTCAAGGCTTGGCTCTACACCTCCGGGTGTTTTCAACACCTATACTGCATACAAGGGACATCCCTTTCGGCAATATTTCCTCATTTGTAATGCTGATATTTGTCTCACCGAGACCGGTTTTCGGATCCATTGAAGGGTTATCCTTTTTCCTTCTTCACTCACACATTATAAGGTTTTATGGTAACAGTCCAGTTTGGCTTTATGGGCGGCCAGCCAGTCCATACCAACCAACAGATCGTATGATCCCAGGGGTAATACATTGAGGGTTGCTTGGGTGGGGAATTTACCCAACATTAACTGGCAGGTTGGTATGGCCTCTACCACCTTTCTTTTGGTGCCAGTGGCTAACTGTACCAACCATGGTTTAGTTTGCTTCTGTGGTTGTAGCTTACACTTATTAACGGTTCTAGGGGATATATAACTCAAATTTGAACCAGGGTCAATCAAAACAGATACTAGGTGGTTGAAGATCATACCTTCTAGTTCCACTATTGAAGCTTGGTGGTTAGCCTGGTTATTGTCCAAGACTGCATAAATCTGTGGCACACTCCTAGCCACATCGTTGACTGTGGTAGCTTCCTGCATGTTATAAATTTTCCGACTGTTTGGCTGTCGGAGTGGACAGTCTCTCCGGAGATGATCTCCCCTGCAATCCCAACATTCCAACGGTTTCCTCCTTGGGTTATCAGTCTTTATTAGTATAAGTCCAGAGGTTTTATATCCATCCGCAGAAGGAAATTTCTGCTGAAGTACACTCCGGGTCGGGAAGTTCATTCTGTGGTTCTTCTTGTAGTTTTTAAATCCCGAGGATTTGCTCCCTTTCTTCTGAAATTTTGAACCATTCTTTTGTTTCCAGTCTCCACGGGACTCTGCCCGATGTCCATATTGCTCATGACAATATGTTGCCTTTCGTATAGTATCTTCTAAGGTCTTTGGTTCGTCAAACTCAATTCGGTTCCGGTATTCCTTGGGAAGCCCGCTGATGAAGCATTGTGCCTTCGCCTTCTCTGCTTTGATGTAGGGTACGTACCTCAGTAAGTCGAGGAATTTGTTGACATATTCCTCCATGGTAAGTTGTCCCAGTTTGAGTTCATAAAACTCTTTAGCCTTCTCGTCGAAATACCTTTATGATAAATACTTCTTCCGGAAGTACTTCTCGAACCGTTTCCAAGACAGGTCCTCCTCGCGGACCCCTTTCATATTCTTAAGGTCTTCCCACCAGATGGAAGCCTTCCCGTTCAGATTGAAAGTGGCCACTCGGGCCTTCAGATTCTCTGAAAATTCATGGACTCTGAAATATTTCTTTAGTCCAAGTAGCCAGGCCTCAACTTCCTCTCCCTTCTTTATCTCACCGTCGAGCTCCTCAGCAGACCGGAAGAGCGTCGTGTAGGGAAAGAG
>CBVK0100043015.1:19729-40750 GCA_900067695.1 Picea abies | reverse complement strand
ATATTGAAAGAAGTCAAGAAGGAAAAAGAAATGTAGTTTTTTGTTGTAGGTAAGCCGAGAGTCATTCTCACAAGAAATTATATGAATGATTTTCCTATATAAGCCTAGGAGTTATTGTATGAGTTGGTTGATATTGTGGTGGATGAGTTACCTTACTCGTTACCGCCCATAATGAGTATTATTCATCATATTGACCTTGTTCCAGGAGCAAGTTTGCCAAATAAAGCAATGTACAAATTGACACCTCAAGAAAATGAAGAGGTCAAGAATCAAGTCCAAGAATTTTCAGATAAGTGTTTGATCAGGGAAATTTTGAGCCCGTGTGTTGTACCAATTGTATTGAGTCAAAATAAAGATCAAGGTTGTACTCCGAAGGATTGGAGGTGTTGTGCTGTGAAAAGTGTCGAAGCCCAGAGCACGGAGTAAATAGAGGCAATTGATTGAAGGAAGATGTCAATCATCTCATTTGTAAGTCTAGATTTCACAAACTCAGGGGCATTGCATGTTGGAGTGGGTAAAACTCCCGTAGTGTGGAGTCCTGAAGCTTCTGAGAGCCATAGATCTTAGCGCATAATTTGATCCGTTGATTTCTGCCATTATTCGACTGTCCTCGAGTTTGGAGTTTGGGAGAATCCTATTGTGTTGTTGTTAGAACTCCTGAATATTGGAGCTCTAAAGAACTAGAGTTCCTACGGGTTAATATCTTAGCCCATGGATTTGGCCCAAAGCTAGGAGGATTCCTCCACTGAAGTGACAAGACCCTTGTGAATTTGAATTTGTGCATAGGGAAAGGGAATAAGGTTTGTGGCACATATTTTTGAGGGTTCATAGGGGACCCAAGAGCTAATTAATCTCCCTATTTTGAAATATCCTTAGACTAAGAGTTCATGCGAGCCCCGAGAGGTGGTGGGGGTTTGCGTCAGGTTTACAACGTGCTCTAGCTAGTAGTATTAGTATACACAAAGAAATCGAGAAGGTGAAGTTTCCCAAGCTCTAGGGTTCCTTAGATGAATTATCCACTGATGTATGGTTGGAGAACATGGCAAAGTGATTCACACTTCATGATTACACCTCCAACATGGTGGTCTTCCAACTAAAAGGGAGTTCTCTAATTTGGTGGAAGGCATTCCTACCTCAACTAAACATGGTCGTCAAAGACATGTTATGCGAGATGTTTGAGGAATAGTTTTGGGATAGGTATTTGTCCAAGGAATTCATTGAGTGCCATTTTAATGAGTTCAACGCCTTACAACAAGGTGGTCGTATGGTGCCAGTGTATGAGGCCAAGTTCATGGAGCTACTTAGGTATGATCCAAATCTGAACACGAAGAAGTTAAATTTCAACAAGTTTGTGTCTGGCCTTAACTTCAACATTCATTCAAAGGTGAGGATCCTAATGCCTCAGACGTTTCATGATGTAGTTCAAAAGGCCCTTATTGCGAGGGAAGAACTGAAGAATGGGGGTCATGGAAAGACTCCTTTGAGACTGACTGGACAAATGACATCAGGATTGCAGTCGCATCAAACACTAGCTAGCTAAACTCCTAGGTATCGAGATATGCCTAGAGGACCTATGTTCTCAACACCACGATGAAAAACACCTTAGCAGAGAAATCCTTATAGAGGACCATAGATGTAGAAACAATGTCGTCTGCAGTAGAAACAATATTTTAGGCCCATTCACCAGAACATACCATGATCATAGACTGTTATACCAACAAATTCTACTTCGGGGACTGGGAGCACTGGACCGAAGACTGGATGATGGACATGTGTGGAGACACATTACCATTGAGACTATCTGATTGAGAATGCCAAAGCAGTCATATCATCAACACCCACTACAGTTGGATATTTGGTCAAGGCCCACATAATACATGAAACGGTGAATAACTGCTAGGACAAGCACCAGTCCACTATGCTCGAGATGTTAAGTATGATCGTTGAACAAAATTTTAGTATCTTAATATATCCATGTGCTACAGAAAGATTTATTTCTATTGTATCACTAAAGAGAATTAAGGTAAAGGTAGTCACACAGGACGAGTTCCAATACGTAGAAGTGAAATCTAGTGCCAACAGAAAGTTGGAGGAAAGGTTACAGACTGTAGCATCAACTTGGGAGATTTTGTAACGAAGGCCAACCTATACTTTATGATATTAGGATCTTATGACATAGTGATAGGCATGGACTATTTGGAATTGCAGGAGGTGATACTTAACTGTAAAATGAAATGGTTAAGTTTAACGGATGATTTGGGACTGAGTAGAGTGATTGTAGGGAGAAACTAGGGAGTGTCCTTGAGGTTTATTTCTTCCCTAAAATTATAGAAGAGTATGCACAAAGGATGTAAGCTATATGAAATTTTATCACTAAACGAAAAGGGAAAGGTGGAAGGATTAGAAAACCTTCATGTTACAAGATTTCACTAATGTCTTTCCTGAAGAGTTTCTAGGTTTACCGCCTAAAAGAGAGTTGGAATTTACAATCGACTTGAAACCTAGAACCGAACCGATAGCGAGAATGCCTTATCAGATGTCAACATCGGAATTGTAGGAGTTGAAAATGAAATTGAAGGAGTTGTTGGACTTGGGACTGATACGTTCAAGTGTGTCACCGTGGGGTGCGCCAATTATTTTCTTGAGGAATACAGATGGAGTTTGGAAACTTTGTATTGACTATTGCCAATTGAACAAAGTGATGATCAAGAACCAATATTCATTTCCAAGAATATATAATTTTGTTGACCATATGAAGGGAGCAATGGTGTTTTCTAAGATCGCCTTGAGATCAGGATATCATCAATTATAGGTTAAGGAGAAAGATATCCCAAAGACCACTTTTAAGATATTCATACATTATGAGTTTACATTTTTACCATTTGGTTTGACGAATTCCCCAGGGGTATTCATGAGTTTGATGAATGGGGTGTTCCATGAATACTTGGACAAGTTAGTTAATGTATTTATTGATGACATACTAATTTATTCTTATGCAAAGGAACAACATGATGAACACTTGAGATTGGTGCTACCGTGTCTGTGAGAAAACAAATTATACTGGAAGCTATCAAAATGCTATTTTTACCAATCGAAGATACACTACTTGAGACACATCATATCTAGTGAAGGTATCGTTGTAGATCCAATGAAAGTAGAGGCCATTATGGAATGGATAGCACCAAAAAACATACAATATGTACGTAGATTTATGGGTTTAGCAGGATATTACCAACAATTCGTCGAAGGTTTTTCAAAGATAGAAAATCCAATCAAGGAATTGAAGAAGAAAAAAAACAAAATTTGTATGGACTCAGAAATGCACGAAAAAATTTCAAAATCTCAATGAGTTGTTGATGAAAATGATGATACTAAAGGCCCCCAACATGGAAAATTATTTCTTGGTATGCACTGATGCATCCAAGGAAGGTTTAGGCAGAGTTTTGATGCAAGATGGTAAGTGATCGCTTACATTTCAAGGAAATTGAAAAATCATGAAGAGAACTACACAACACATGACTTGGAGTTATTAGAAATTGTATACACCATAAGAGTATGGAGACATTATTTAATTGGAAGAAAATTTGAATTAAATATAGATCATTTCAGATTGCAACATATATTTATACAGAGCGACCTGAATGAAAGATAAAGGTGTTGGTCAAAATTACTTAGCAAATATGATTTTGAGATTACTTACACTAAAGGAACTATGATTAGAGTGGAAGATGCACTGAGCCGAAGATCACACATATTCTTGGTAATACCTCTTAAGATGAATCTTCAATAAAATATTCTAACTTTACATATAGATGACTGGTACAAAGAAGTTAAGGATAATATTAGATAAAATACTATTAGACAGTTGGCTTGGGTTAATGGATAGTTGGTATGGATTTTTGGTTTTCATTGATGTCAACAATTGGAGAGTGATATTGTATATTTATTTCAACCCTTATTGATTGATGTCAACCCTTGGACAAAATCCGGTAGCAAATTCTGGTAGCACAAAGTTTTGGGTAATGGAACCAAGTTTGTTTGATGTATAATGGTATGCGTTTTAATATATTTTAAGGTAATACTATTATATATGGGTATTACATGTCATTCCATTTTTAGTGGTATGTGGAATGTCACATAACTCCTCATGGTTAGAGAGTTATGGCCATGAGGAGTTGGAGAACCCAGGTTTGGGTAATGGACCCAAGTTTGTTTGATGGATAATGGTATGAGTTTTGATATATTTGTAGGTAAGACTATTCGATATGGATATTACATTTCATTCCATTTTTGGTGGTATGTGGAATGCCACACAACTCCTCATGGTTTGAGAGTTATGGCCTTATGAAGTTGGAGGACCCTCATATGTCATCTAGAAGCCCCAAAAGTTCAAAGTAGTCAAAGTGGTTCATATGTCATCTAGAAGCCCCATAAGGTGAAGTGATGAGTGTACTATAATTCAAAGTGAATATAAAATTTAATGGATAAATTAGAAGCGGGTTAATCCTAAAATAAGGAAAGTGGGCAAAGTGACCTAGAAGATGCTTCTAAGGAAGCTATTTGGAGAGTATAAATAAGAGGCAAGGTTCTCTCATCTTACATCACACTTGAGCATATTGAATATCTATAGGTGAATGAGGTAACCAAAGTATCTATACGACAAATTTCAGAGGGAAGGTGAAGAAAATAAAGCCATAATTCAAGGGAGGATAAATTCTTTTGATGATGCTTTCTAAGCTATGCTATTTACAGGTCATCTCACCATTTTCGCAATAATTGTTTTTTCTAGAATTATTCAGACCATGAAATTGATAGGCCATTGAGGAAACATATCCAAGTATCTGTGGTAAACATTTCATCTTGTGGGTCATTGTATTTTTGGAGTTACACTCTGTGGAAAATAGGGTTTGTGGCTAGTCCTGGAGCTAGTCTAAAACAAGTGTTTCAGGTAAAAATGTCATAACTTCTTCATAAAAAATCAAACTTTAGTGAGAATAGATGTGTTGGTTAGAGTAAATTTTGTAGTATTCTATGTAAATTTTTCATATCAATTCAACAAATATTCCATGCATGGAACACTATACAAGGTCTCTCTCTAGAATAAGCCAAAATTCAACAAGGTATGCCCTTTTTGCTATCACTACTTTTCTAAGAGGCTCCAAGTAGTGACACCCAGAGGAATTGCATAAAACAAAATGGTGAACATTGTGTAATACTTTCGGATCTTTATTCATTATAGTACATAGTTATGATTATTTCAAGTTAGGGTTGTTGACTAATCCAAAACTAGACATGTGAGACTAAAGAAAAGTTTGATGAAAATGCTAGTCTCTTGTTGTTAAAGTTAAGGAAGGTTTGGAGGTATGTGATCATATACACCAGGTCTATTACAGAGTTACAAATCAGATTTGGATGATGAAATTGATAAGGGATTTTGGTTGAGGTACATGTTGGGTACATGGTTGAGACAAGTAGTTGATGAAATGGCACATACATGAGGTGTACATAGTTGATGAGTAGTTGATACATGATTGGTAAATACTTGGTACATGGTTGGAGGCACTTGTTATTAGTATTTTTGACACATGGTTTATGGATGATGTAGCACACTTGTATTGGTATATTATTAGAAGCACATATTGATCTTGGTGATGATTATGAGTTGTTGTGTTATGATTGGTTGATTCATATCTTTTAGAATTGTCTTGTTGATTGATATTTGTGAGTAGATCTGATTTGATTAATAATATTTATGAGATAGGTTGTTGTGATAGGTTGTTTGGATAAGTTGTTTTGACATGTTATTTGTATAGTTTTGGTGCATGGTTGATGCACTTGTTCATGGTACAGGTTGAGGTACAGGTTGGCACATGGTTGCTGCACTTGTTTATGGTACAAATTGACTACATCTTGTTTGGTATAGGTTGGTGCATGGTTTATGCACTTTTTTATCATACAGGTTGATTACAGGTTGAGGTACAGGTTGATGTATGGTTGATGCATGGTTCAGGTTATTGGTACAGGTTGTTTGGTGCAGGTTGATTGGTACAGGTTAATAGTAGTATATCTCACAGTGACAGTGTGACAATGGTTCCATCATTCTACTTATACATCAGAGTAGTTGGATGGGGAAAGGATGGGTGATTGTAGCCGAAGAACATAGGGGGTTGTAGCCTCCTTCTGGTTGTAGCCAGAGAATTGGGGAGTTGGAGATTCCCTCAGGTTGTAGCCCGAGAAACGAGGGGGTTGGAGCCTCCTTCTAGTGGTAGCTAGAAAAAAAAGAAAGTTGGTGCTTCCAATGAATGTAATTCTTCAAGACATATAAGAAAAATATTTTTTTGTTTTTCTCCCGCTTTAGGTTTCCACGTAAAACACTAGTGTAATGCGTATGTGTATGATTGTTCATTTGTTGCTTATTTACTCTACAGTCGTTGGATGATAATGTTTCCTTGATATAACTATTGTATTATATGGTTAAAAAAGATCAAATTTCTCTATTACTGGTTCACAACCCTTCTCAGTAATCCAACAGTTGGCATCAGAGCCAGTTGCTTCAAGAAGAAATTTAACCTGTAATGTTCCCATGCCATTTTTTTCACTGGGAACACTAACTAACCATTGATTTACTTTTTGTTTGTGTGTGTTTGTAGGTTGGCCTCTTAAGTTTCTAAATTAGGGTTTATATTCAGTTATTAAGCACAAATCTGAAGATATACTCAATGGAAATACAATATCTAACCAATACACAAGATATGGAACCAAATAGCATAGATTTGACCTTTATTATTATGATAAGCAAGAACCTGATACAAAGAGGATGAAAATCTGGAATAACATCAGATGACTCCAATATATAATATATGAGATGCTACAAAATCCTCTTGAATAGAAGATACAAGCCCCCAATGGATGGATATACAATGAAGGTCAATACAAGAAGAACCAGGGTCGATGTCCAACCCCCCTGGCTGATGGCACGTCCTGTTGCAGAACTAAGAAGACCCATATTTTGGCCCAGCTAAAGGAGATCTCCAAATGACACCAAACTCCACTAAAAGATATATCAGGGAAAGGAGAATACCTCTCTGAAGTCTCAAGCCTATATGCCACGATAATCTCCACCAAACTGATGAATACTCAAGTAAGACTGTGCCATCCTGAAGACTGTGAAGCTCAATATTTTGGCCATGATGAAGGAGGCCTCCAAATGGCTCGAAACTCTCTAGAAAGATAGATCAGGCCACCACAAGATCCTAGGAGAAGTCTCAAGGTCAGATTTGAGGTGTGACCCCTCCAAACTGCACAGATCTGAATCACAGTTGCACCCTCCTTCTATCAAAAATGTACCAAATCTCCAGATAATAATATAGCAAGAGTAAACCTCTCAAACCACTCTAGATATGATGGACAAGGCCCTGTAAGAAATACCCTGGTGCTAGAATGTCAATAAACCCTGCCAATAACCTGGATCACACTCCTCTTCAAAGAATGATATGCCCCTAGCTGGAAAACCCTCAAGGGTACGACCTGTTTCTCTCCTGAATAGAAGATGGTACCTATGAATACTTTAGAATGGTGTGGGTGGAGTATTTCCTCCCCGAGACCAAGCTTGGAACAAGGTGAGTGGAATCTTTCACCACTGAGTTGTTCTCTAGGGTTTGTATTCTCAAAGCCCTCAAAACTGTGTGCTCAAGATCCCAATAGAAAAAATGAAATATAATCCAAGATGAATGAGAGGTATGCCCTAGTATTTCCTTTATACCTTTTTATATTCCTCTATTGAGTTAAGTTAACCCTTAGGTTCAATTCCTAACTCAACCTCAAGTGCTCTATTCCTCCAATGAGTCACTTTTACCTTTTTAAGTCAACTTTAAATTATAACCTTGAGTTTAGCTGACTTTTCCCCATGCCGCATGAGAATATAATCTAGTGGGGATGAATAGACTACTTAGTCTCTACAAACCTCTTCATCAAGAGATGGGGGACATTACGGTATCTCTTGCAAGAAATTGTTTTCCCACAAGCAATTCTAAGCCCGTCTCTTGTAACACATGTTCACTCTCCCACATGGAATCCTCCATAGGCAGATCCTTCCACTTGAATAAGTATTCCCTGATACTCCTCCTCTGAAGGTTATTCTCCCGAACCTCTAGTATTTCCTCCGGTATTAGTACCAACTGTCCCTCTTCATTTAAGGGTGGAAGTACCTCAAGTGGCGTGATGTGCTGGCCAATGACCCTCTTCAAGCATGACACATGGAAGACGTTGTGATTTTTTCCACCCTATGGAAGCTCAAGCTCATAAGCTACAACACCTATCTTCCTGTTGATCCTGTAGGGTCCAAAAAATTGGGGTTGGAGATTTTTTTTCCCTCTTCTTTTGATAGAATCCCGCCTGTACGATTAGAGGCTTAAGTAGACTAAGTCACCAACCTCAAATGTGCACTCTACCCTATGCTTGTCTGCCTGGACCTTCTACTAATTCTATGCCCGTTGAAGATGATCCTTCAATTCCCTGAGTATGTCTTGGCTCTGTTGTACCCAATCTTGTATCATCGAGGCTCTACTATCACCAAAGGAAATCTCTACAAAGGAGAGAGGGTCATAACTATACAAAGTCCTGAATGGAGTCATACCAATGGACATGTGATAAGGGGTGTTGTAACAATATTCCCCCAAGTATAGCCACTTAACCCATGCTTTCTGCTTCCCTGCTATGTAATTCCTAAGGTATCCTTCCACCCACTTGTTAACTATTTTGGTCTGCCCATCAGTCTGAGGGTGGAAGTTGGTGCTATGGGTCAAGGTTTTACCAACCAATTTGAACAGCTCATGCCAAAAAGTGCTCATAAATATGATGTCCCTGTCACTAATAATGGTCTTGGGAAATCCGTGCAACCTGATGACCTCCCTGAAGAACAAGTATTCAACCTGTGTTGTGTTGAAGTCTGTGGAAATGGAGGAGAAATGTGAAAATTTAGTTAACCTGTCTACCACCACGAAAATGAAGTCTTTCCCATATGCCCTCGGAAACGTTGTGATGAAGTCCATGGAGATACTTTCCCATTTGTGTTGTGGAATGGGTAAAGGTTGTAATAGTCCTGCGGGATGGGTATGTTCATCCTTGTTTTCCTGGAAAGTAGTGCATTCCTTGATATGTCTCACTACATATTCTTTGATCCCCCTTGATAAAAAATGTTCTCTCACTTATCTGTATGTTTTGACAATGCCTTGGTGCCCTACTACCGGTGAGTCATGACATGCCTATAGTATCTTGGCCTTGAAGGCCAACTCAAGAACCAATAAAATCCGGCCCTTGTAGTAGATGATGTCATCTATGAATTTGAAGTTGGCATCATGTATTTTCCCATCCATCAACTGACAAGCGAACTAGTTCTTGGAGTATTCCACCAAGAGGTGGGCCTTCCAGTCAACTGATATATCTTTCATGGCATAAATTGATGGCCTCCTAGATAATGCATCAACAACTATGTTGTTCTTCCCTTTGAAAAATTCAATGTCAAAATCATAGGCTTGTATCTTGCTGACCCACTTATGTTGCCTCTCATTTAATTCCTTATGTTCCAAGAAGTACTTAAGGATGTCATGATCTGATTTCACCACAAATCTTGCACCTACCAAGTATTTCCTGAATTTGTCCAAGGCATGCATGATAGTGATCATCTCTTTGTCGTAGATGGTGTAAAGGAGCTCAAGGCCCCTCAATTTTCGGCTCTCATAGGCAAGGGGGTGCCTATTATGCATCAGTATGGCCCTAATTCCCACTCCGGAGGCATCACACTCCAGTGTGAAGGGTTGGCCGAAATATGGCAAGGCTAACACTGGCCATGTGCTCATTACCTTTTTCATCCTGTCAAATGTAGATTGTTCTTCTTCACTCCACCTGAAGTCTCCTTTCTTAGTCAAATCAGTCAAAGGTGCACAAAGTTGGGAGAACCCTTTGACGAACCTCTTGTAATAAATGCAAATACTAAGAAATCCCCTCAACTTTTTAAGAGTTTTAGGTGTGGGCCAGTCAACTATCGCTTGGATATTTTATTGATGTTCCTGCACCCCTTTAAATCCAATGATGTTCCTTAAGTAGAGGACCTTTGTCATCCAAAATTCACATTTGGACTCCTCGGCATACAAGGACTATCCTTCCATGATAGTTAAGATCTGTTCCACATGATGAAGGTGTTCCTCCCACATCTTTCTATAGATTAGCAAGTCATGAAAAAACACAAGAAGATGCTTCCTCAACTGTTTGTTGAAGATGTTGTTCATACATGACTGAAAGGTGGAGGGTGCATTGGTCAATCCAAATTACATCACTAGGAATTCATAGTGGTCGTAGTGACACCTGAAGGTAGTCTTGGGGATGTCTTCCTCCCTCATTTTGATTTGATGATAACTAGAGCGCAAGTCAATCTTTGTGAAGTAAACATCCCCATGGAGCTCGTCCAATAGCTCATCAATCCTCGGAATGGGATACCTGTTTTTGATAGTCTTCTTGTTTAGTTCCCTGAAGTCAATGCACATGTGCATGGTTCCATCCTTCTTCTTAACCAATACCACTGAAGAGGCAAAAGGGTTGGAACTTAGTCTAATGTGACCCATGTCTAATAGTTCCTTGATGGCCTTTTCTATCTCATCCTTGTACTTCTTTGGATGCCGGTAGGGGGTAGTGATGACTGGTTTTTCCCCCTCTTCCGGTTCTATGATATGCCCAAATCCCCTATCTGGTGTTACTCCTGGTGGAATGGGTCCAAAAACCTTACTTTGTTTGTCAATGATCCTTTGGATCTCTAGTTCATAGTGAACCTTCCCCTTTTTGTCCACACATGCTGAAATCTTGTACTCAATGACATATACAATATCTTCTCTTCTGAAAATGGCCTCTATATGCTTTGATATGACTGCCCTGGCTATGTTGCATGACATGCCTCTGAGGACTACCTTTCTTCCACTCTCCTCTATGAAAGACATCTCCATATTCTTGTATTTGGTGGTGATAGGTACCAACACATTGAGCCACTATACTCCAAGGATTATATTTGCATCAAGGAGGTCCATCACATAAAATTCATGTGCTATATCATGCCTACCCAGTGTAAGCCTCATCCCTGGAATGTACCTGTTACAAGGCATGGTGCTTCCTCCTGATACCTCCACCATGAATCCTTTAAACTCAACATTGGGTATATGCCTCCTTTGTAGCAATGTTGAGTCAATGAAGTTGTGAGAAGCACCCCCGTGAATGAGCACTGAGACCTTTTTCCCTTGCAATACTCCTCTCATCCTAAAGGTGTTGTACTTGGGTACCCCACTAATGGATGCAAATGTATCCCTCTCCTCTGTTGCACTGTCGCAACTTGTAGCCTCATCTTCTGTAGTTTTAGCGGTGTTTTCTTCTATGTTCTGGATGTGACTGAAATCCTCAACCTCTTCGCTATCAGATGTCACCTCAATTTAATGAACCTAGTCATGGCCCATACACTTATGGGATGGGTTCCACGGCTCTTTTCATGTGTAGCATAGTTGTTTTCTTTTGAGTTATTTTCTAGTGTTCTCATCCATCCTACCTCTTCCACTGTCAAACCCCCTTGGGTCTCTTCCTCTTGGATTTATTGGAGGTATTTGGTCTCTCTCTCCAGTGTTTATAGGTGGTATAGGCACAAATGTTAGTTTTGCAGCTGGGCCTAGATATCTCATCCTCCATATAGCATCCTGCAAGTTGGTAGGCTTAAAATCCTTAACCCAACCCTTCAAGGGTTCCATCAAACCCTTTGTTAAGAGCATAATGAGTCTATACTATGACACATCCTCTACCATGACTGGTAGCCTCTAGAAGTCCTCAATATACACCTTTGGTTCTCTTGTTTGTCTGAGTTGTGTGAGTTCCATGAAAGTTATCTCTGGATCCCCCTGGTCAAACCTGTCAATGAACCTCTAAGTAAACTCTTTGTATGCCATTATATGATTGTGGCCAAGTGTGGTCAACCCATGGTACCACCAATCATGATATTTTCCATCCAATTACATGGTGACAAACTTGATGGCATCCATTTATCTCATAGGATTAAACTGCAGGTAAGTGTATAGTTTTTGTACCCACGCATGTTCAGTCATCTTGGCATAACCATAAAAGTAGGGGATCTCCATCTTCCCTGACCTGTTCTCTAGATCATAGTTGTTCCTATGGTATGACCTAGGTTTTATTTTGAATTTCAATCCACAAAACTGATCTAAGGTGATCTTCCTCTGAATTGGTATGCTTAGTGAGTTTTATTCTCTGGAACACTTCTCAAACTAATCCTCAAACTAGTCTGGGTGGTCGGACTATGTTGGTTCATCTGTAAATGAGGGAAAGTATAGTCTAAGAGTGGTCCTGCTACCTGTTTGTCCCTATGGTGCTCCCCCTCCATGGCTTCCCTCTAAATGATGATAGAGAACATGTTCCTGCTGATATTTTTTCCCTCCATGAGATCCACTGGTTTCCTTGTTGGCATAAGATTCTGGGCCTTTCCCATTATGAGTCATTTGCATCAACAGTTGTGATATCCTCCTTTGGTTTTCATTTACCTTCCTCAAGGTCTCTGATATTTTTTCTTGTCCCCTACGGATTGCCTCCTTGTTTTCCTGCAGGTGATTTACAAGGTCGCTATGTGATACCTGTATGGAATGTTGCAAGTCATTAACAATCCTTGCTAGTGTTTATGGCTCCATGTCCTCACCTGATCCTTCCATTTCGGCCTCTGCTTCATCTTTCTGTTTCCTCCTTCTTCCCATATGAATGCCACTGAACTTATGCATGCACTAATCCTCACATGATGGGAGGATAAGAGCTCTGATACCACTGTAATGTTCCCAAGCCAATTGTTTTGGTGGGAACACTAACAGACCATTGATTTACTTGTTGTTTGTGTGTGTTTGTAGGTTGACCTCTTAAGTTTAGGCATTAGGGTTTATATTTAGTTATTAAGCACATATCTAAAGATATACTCAATGAAAATACAAGATCTAACCAGTACACATGATATGGAACCAAATAACATAGATCTGAACTTTATTATTATTATAAGCAAGAACCTGATACAAAGAGGATGCAGATCTAGAATAACATCAAATGGCTCCAATAGATAATAGATGAGATTCTACAAAATTCTCCTGAATAGAAGATGCAATCCCCCAATGGTTAGATATACAATGAAGGTCAATACAAGAAGAACCAGGGTTGATGTCCAACCCCCCTGGATGATGGCACATCCTACTGCAGAACTAAGAAGACCAATATTTCAGCCCAGCTGAAGGAGATCTCCAAATGAAACCAAACTCCACAAAATGATAGATTAGGGCAAGGAGAATCCCTCTTTGAAGTCTCAATCCCAGATTCCATGATCTGCTCCACCAAACTGATGAATCCTCAAGTAAGATTGTGCCTTCTTGAAGACTTTCAAGATCAATACTTTGGCCCTGATGAAGGAGGCCTCCAAATGCCTTGAAACTCTCTAGAAAGATAGATCGGGCCACCACAAGCTCCTAGGAGAAGTCTCAGGGTCAGATCTAAGGTGTGACCCCTCCAAACTGTACAGATCTAAATAACAGTTGTTCCCTCCTTCTCTAAAAAATGTACCAAAGCTCCAGATAATAATATAGCAAGAGTAATCATCTAAAAACACTCCAGATCTGATGGACAAATCTCTAAAAGAAATACCCAGGTGCTAGAATGTCAATAAACCCTGCCAATAACCTGGATCAAACTCCTCTCCAAAGAATGATGTGCCCCTAGCTGGAAAACCCTCAAGGGTACGACCTGTTGCTCTCCTGAATAGATGATGGTACCTGTGAATAATGTAGAATGGTGTGGGTGGATTATTTCATCCTCGGGACCAAGCTTGGAACAAGGTGAGTGGAATATTTCACCTCTGAGTTGTTCTCTAGGGTTTGTATTCTCAAAACCCTCTAAACTGTGTGCTCAAGATCCCAATAGCCAAAATGAAATATAATCCAATATGAATGAGAGGTGCGACCTAAGATTTCCTTTATACCTCTTTCTATTCCTCTATTGAGTTAAGTTAACCCTTAGGTTCAACTCCTAACTCAACCTTAAGCGCTCTATTCCTCCAGTGAGTTACTTTTACCTTTTTAAGTCAACGTTAAATTATAAACTTGAGTTTAGTTGAATTTTCCCATGTTGCATGAGACTATAGTCTAGTGGGGATGACTAGACTACTTAGTCTCTCCAAACCTCTTCATTAAGAGGTGGGGGACATTACATAACCACTGGAAGGAGATCATGGATTATTATGAGAATGGAGTACCAATGTTTAATGGTCAGAATGGTTTTAAGTATGAGATGTGGAGCAGAAGGACAAAGGTATTTTTACAGGCACAGGGAAATTATATTTTTCTATCTGTTGTTACAGGATATGATAGTTTAAAAAGGGCAAAGACTGTAGCCAACAAGGAATTGAAGAAGAATAACAAAATAGCAATGGATTTCATCTAGGAAGGATTACCTAATCTGGTAAGAGAAAAGGTTGGTAAATGTTCATCAACCAAAGAACTTTGGGATAAGTTACATGAAATATATTCTTCACCTATCATAGATTTAGAAAATTCCAAAGAAGATGCAGATACAGAACAAGAAGAAATATTCTCATGATGTCAGACAGATTTAGAAGAGGAAGAGTATGAAGAAGCAGAAGTTGATTACAAAAAAACAATAGATCAGTGCAATTGAATATCTAAAGAAATAAAGAGAAGAAAACAAGTCATCCAAGAAAGAATTGATGAAGCAAAAGGAAAGTTTTCAAGGTTTCGAAAAAGATCAGCAAGTCATAAAGAATTTAAGAGCTCAACTAGAAGAGGCCATAAGAATTGAAGAAACTCTAGAATATCAAAATAAATGTTTAGAAGCCAACATAGCATCACAAAAGGAAGAAGAAGAAAAGAGAGAAAATATATTGATGGATCATCTCAAGGAAAGAACCAATGACTTAAACCAACTTGAGGAAGAGTTTGGTCAACAAGAGAGAAGACTGGAAGAATAAATAATTACATTGAAAATCCAACTTGAAGAAGCAAAGAGAACATAAGAGGTCATGAAGTCTCAGATAATGAAGATAGAAGAATAGGTTGAGAATCTTGAAGAATAAGTTGTCACACTAAGAGTCAAAATTGTCAAGATCAACAAGAACGTTGAAGAGACAGAAACATCCACATCAGTTGTAGAGAATGAAGAGAAGCACTCTACGTTGCTAGAAAATAAGAATGAAGAAAACAGAAACAATTATGTAGAAGTACTCAAAGGAAGGAATAATAGTCAACCAGAATATAAGAAAACTAATAAAGATACATCTTCAAGAAGACCGTCCGTGTTCAAGCCACAAAGAAGCTTCAATCATGATCATGATCAGTCAAGGAATAAATTCAGAAGGACTACACCACAAAGAAGATCATTCACTCCCAGGTATGCAAATTTCTTTTATGGTCATTGTTTTTATCATACTAACTTTGGACATAAGGTTGCAGATTGTAGGGATTATAAAAGAAATGTTCAAGCAAGAAATGCCTATGTGGCCCCACGTAACATTGAATGTTACAAATGTCATAACTATGGACACATATCTCATGATTGTAGAAGCATGATCGATACTTCCATGAAAGAGAACATTGATATCAAATGTAAGAAAGTGTGGATAAGAAAACAAGAAGAATAGGTGAACAAAGACTAGGTCCTAGAGATCACAAGATTGGCAATAAAATAAGATGAAGAAAATTGTACAGAGAAAAAGAAAGATGTTATATATAGAAAGGTTTAGAAAATAACTGAAAGAAAAGAAGGACAAGTAAATAAGGAATAGGTTCAAGAGATTGTACTTTCATGCATTGTAGTGAAAGATGAATCCACAAACAGAAAAAAAGAAGTCAAAGCTCAGAGATATGATGAATCTACCAATGAAGATGATGATGAATCTACCAATGAATATATTAATGAATACATGTCAGAGAAGAAATTGTTTTGAGCCATCCAACTTAGAGAATCCCAGATAATATGAATATTAGACAAGGGGGAGTCTATGTGATAGTTGTGACAGACCAAACAACCATCTTTCGAGCAGCTTGTAGAGTTTGAGAAGACAGATCTAGGGAAGTTAGTTATCAGAAGTAGAGTTTGATATATTAATTAAGACTTCACGATAGTATAGTGATAAATGGGTCAACATTATGGATAGTTGTGCAAGTAGAGTCTTGGACAGTAAGGACATATATGGATTCATAAGAATAATTAGTAGGTTTGGATAAATATATGACAGTGGATGAGAGAATGGATTCATATATTGGTTCAGAGAGTGGTTCAGAGACAAAGACACATTATCATAATGGATGATAATTACATAGGAAATGGCTCGAACAATGCGAATGGATTCCAAATTGACAGATATTTTTTGGACATTGGATTCTTTAGCAGTAAAGTGATGGATAGCAGAAAATATGAGAATATCTATTAAAGTAAAGAATCATTTAATAATTTCTTCAGTGTAATATCAGAAAGATAAACATTAAGATCTTTCAAAGTCGGAAACAGGGTATACAAAGATAAATCCTACAACATGCGCTACTTTTAAAAGATTAGATTAGAAAACAATATGGCAACTGAGGGAGAGAAACATTTAACACAGAAAAGTAAACATCACTAATGAATAACACGCGAGAATCTTTTGAAACATCCCTTTGTATTACTGGAAGATCTCCTGATAAACAATTACAGTCTTTATGGCTTACAGGGTGTAAAGATCAACCCTTGGTACTTCAAAGTTTGAAGTATTTATAATAAAAAACTACATACAATCCTATCATTAAAGATTAGGACGTGGCAGTTCTAAATTTAGCTAACTAACTCAACAAGATACAAAAATTTAGGAACTGTTTGATGATGTGTTGAAATCTTCATGCTGATTTATGGGCTAAACCATTGGTGAGTCCTCTGCACAACTTCGTCTGATTGGATTGCTGACTGGGCTAGGACACCTCATCTCTTACTCAATAAGAATACATAGCTCTTCCCATAAAAGGTAACTGGGAATGATGAATTTGAGTAGTCTTCAGTATATTTCATCCATCTCTGTATATACAAGATCTCGTGTTGTATGTTGATGTCTGACTGCAAAGCTTCTAAGAACGCCTTGCCTATTATACTACCCTATATTCCTAAGAATTTCGAGCTATCTTTGGCCACTGTGGCTAGATTCTTTTTATAATTAGAGAGTGTCATTAACTTGTCATTTATGACCCTTAAGTCAGGGAGGCCTTTCTTTTGTAGAGTTTTAATTTTGCTGAAAAATCTTTGCACTCCTGTGTCCATAATCTGGACCTTTTTCTCCAGCTATAGCATTAGTCCTCTTTTGGTTAGAACCCTCTTGACCTCGAGGATGGTTTCCTTCCTATATTCAATCTTCAACTCCTCTAACTCTTCTCTGGTTTTTGAATTTAGGAATTTAATGATCTCAGTGGGTTCTGTGGGCATCTTTCCCAATTCCCCTCTTATTTTCTCAATAGTCTGCTTGCTTCTTTGCACCAATTCATTTTGCTCGAACATGATTTGTACCATAGGCCATATTTCATTTATGGATTTGGGGATATCCATACAGACACTTTCCTTGGCTTCAATAAGTGTTTTGCCTACCATGTTTTACTTTTGAAGCTATTGCAGTTCCTATTTGAGCTTGTATGATGTTTGTTTCTCCATGGAGTAACTGGTTTGTTAAGAAGACTTGAGTTCCTAAAGGTTCTCAACCTCCTTTCTAAGTCTGCCAATATTTGTCTCTTGCAAGTTCATCTCCTCCATGGATTTTTCTAGTTCTACTGTCTTCTCTAGAGCTGTTAGTGGAGTTGCTGAGAGAATGTCTCTTGAGGGGACTCCCATTGCAGATGTTGTGCTTACTTCTGTGAGTGGAACTGCACTTAATGGAATGAATTCCATGGGATTTTATTGTTCCTTCTCTTTCACTAACCTTTCCAATTTTTCTTCCATCTCTTTCAACTGTGCATTCTTCTCCATGATCAACTTGAGCATCTCATATTTTTCCCCTTCTGTCTCAGCTATCTCCTTTGCCTGTGAATCTTCCGTTGGTGGCAATTTCAACTGTTTCCTCAGAGATGATATATTGGAATTTTTGTTTTTTAACATCTCCTTGACTGCTTTCACATTCGAGGGGTCATACCCGATCTTGAGGACCAATTATTCCAACGTCTTAATTCTGCTATCCTTTGCAAAGGATGATATCTTTTCTAATTTCAGCTGTGTCTGAACATTGCTCAGAGATACCTGTAATTTAGCAGCTACAGTAGAAGCATTTGCCAACGTAGAGAAAACCATTTCTCCAGTTTGCCTGTGTAGATCCATCTGATCAGCGGGATGCACATCTCTAGTATGAAACTCAAATGTTGCTCTTTTGTAATCAGTGATTTCTTTTGAGTCTAGCACCTGTGCCTGCAGAAAATCCATGTGCATTCTACCCTTCTCTGTATCGAATGCAGACCACATTCTGTGCTGTGTCGTTGATGTCTGTTTCCAAAACTTAGCATAAGTATTGTTGGTCAGCGTCTAATTTTTCTTTTTGATCAGGTCATACTTATAAAAAACACTCAACTTTGGTCCTACTTTACTCGGCTAGTCAACTAGTGGAGTATCTGTAGTCTTCTTGGATGAAACTGTAGACATGATCTATTTGCTTCTTGTGCTAAGAAGTGACTGATCATCTTTCATAGTTGTAGTGGATTGGATTTCCTTTTCACCAGTCGTGTCAGATGTATGACTGGATTTTGGCCTTTTGGTGTGTAATTAGAAATCTTTAGCTGAGACTTTGGTGACGGAAGGTGAAGTATCCTTCCTAGGTCTGTTCTCTTTGGGAAACTATGGTGTAGTTGTCTGTGAGATGGTGATCGAAGGGTCCTGCTTTTATATCTCTACCAAAGTCTTCGGCTCCCATTCTATTTGATTTGCGAACTTCTCTATCTCAGGCTTGGGTGTATGAACATATGGAACATTTTTATTTTTAACCCTCATCTCAGAAATTATCCCACATGGATCATAGTGCCATATGAAACTAACATGAAACTTCATTTCTTTCAATAGTTTGTCTGCTTCCTCCCTGGCACCTCAGCTATTACAGATGAAAGGCCCTATTTTCCCTTTAATTCTAAGTTGTTGTTTATTTTTTAGAGACACAAAATGTATGTCATCGGAGTTAATAATTTGCCTTATGTACTCCAGGGAAAATATCCTCATGAGAAGATACTTGGGCAGTTTATATGGAGCTAACTCACATCCATATACTCTGATCTCGGTGTGGTTTTGGTAAAGATACCAGTCTCCAGTTTTTGCAAGGTTTGAGAGGTGTAAGATCCTATGAATCTCCTCATTTATTCTTGGTTCAGGTCTACCACTGAGCATGCTCACCACTAGGTGGTAAAACTGCTCAATAAACTGTTTGAGACTGAACTTTGTGGAATTTTGTTTGAGTAGCAGAGTCTAAGATGTTACCGCCTGTGGCCTGCCGTCATTGTCCATTTTCTGCATTGAAAACTAGAACCTATCCGCTTGAAAGAAAGTGAACATGTAGGCCAGTATTGAGGAATATTGGAACATGCCCTCTATGGCGAAATTTGAAAAATGCTCGTGAATATTGTCTACCAGGAAAGTGTTGTAGTCAAACTGAGTGGTAGGTCTTTCTTCTATGGAGAAAATGGATAGAAAACCCAATATGGGTTCATCCACCCATTGGTCTGAAAAATAAACGAGCAGAGCATAGAGCGATGAAATGACTTGGTTTCCCTTCTCTGAGAATAGGGAGGAAGGATACAGGGGATTTTTCTTGGGGAGATGAGCAGCCTGTGGGAGGAAAAGCTCGAAAATATGGGCTCTCTGAGGGAAAGACAGTTTCTGGTACAACTCCATTATGACTTCAAGATTAAAAGGGGAGGAAGATTCAATTCTGGGTATCTACATCATCTAATCAATGGACTCTGGTGTGATGAAGAACAAAGTTTCTCCTGATGAAGATACTATGGCTCTCTGGTTAGGGAGGTAATGAGCCTGGCATTTGAGGGAAAATTTAGGGAAATGGTGAACCTGGGGGAAAAGATACAAAGGAAGTTTGGACTCCCAGAGCCCAATTTCATCACTCTGATCTAAGAAAGTGTCTTTGAGCCATGACTACAAATCCATGAAGTCAAATTATCACCTGGTGTCTGCGATTAAGTGATCTTTGTTAGCCAAATGGATCCTATCAAGGTCAATAGGAGGCGGGAGGAAAGGATTTTCCTTAGCTTCTTCTTTCTTGGATTTTGGCACCATCACTATGAAAATACCTGCAATTCAAACAAAACGTTAGTGGGGATGACTGTGGTTTTGGACAGTTGACTAAAATGGATATAAGACAGAGATAAAATCTCCGGTACGAGGACAAAGTAAGCAATGGGAGAATGAAGGAAAAGAGCAGTTTTGAGAAAATGGATACCCGTTGGGCACGGGGGACAGATCAACAGGCTAATGGATAAGTTAGCCTGTAATAAATAGCCAACGAGTCTTTTGGAGCGTGAGATGGCAGGTAACAATGACTAATGAATACGACCAGGAGACGTGGAGGGTGTTGATTGAGAGCTGACCATGGTGAAGGGAATTATAACGTGTGAATAGGGGGAATGGACTGACAGAGTAATGAGACGTGACCCTTAGGGGAAAATAATGGAAAATGATGTCATGGGGAGATGGGGTGTGTCAGAAAATGGTAAGTGGTAAGTGGCAGGAGTCTGGAGCAATGGATTCCTGCCATGTTAGAAAAGGGGGCCCACTAGAAAAAACATCCCATTTTGGACCCCCTCTCCCCACCGTTAAAAATAGACCGGTCAGAGGGGTTCGAAAAATACCATCAGTCGTCCATTGGTGCGCCTGTCATTGGATCGTAGATCTATGCGCAATGTTTAACTAGTAGTCCGGAACCCCCCCCCCCCC
>CBVK0100043015.1:0-19722 GCA_900067695.1 Picea abies | reverse complement strand
CCCCCAATCGTTAAAAGAAGAACGGTCGGGGGGGTCCGGAATTCAATATCCACCGTGGATCTAGGCGTCGACATCTGAGCCGTTCAGATGTGCACCTTTCTTATCCATGATTCCAGACCCCCCTGCTACCGTTAAAGGTAGAACGGTTGGGGGGGGTCTAGAACAACTTGTCAACCGTAGATCTGAGTTCCAACACCTCATCCGTTCAACTATGCGCCATCTTTAATCTGTGAGAAAAAACTCATATTTTCTCCAAAAACTTACGATAAGCGCTTCATGTGGGTTTGCCTGGGCTTTCCCTATTTTTATCACCATAGGGTTTAGACATCCAACTTTTAAACATCAAAGATATGATTCAACATCGATCATCATGCCCTGTTTTATTGAGATAAGGAAAACTAACCTATGATCTAACCTACTTACCTACAAAATTTATCCCATATTAAACTACTAGACTAAGAAATTACTCTATCCTGGGGTTATTTGACCGAGATTAGGCAATTTGGTCAAATTTATTCACTAGCTAACCTAATTTGCTTAGTTAAGATTAAACAGTTTAGCCAAGCTTATTCATTAATCCTATCAACATAAATTTAAAAGGACTTGGCAATGTTTAAACTGTATGAACCAAGTCATTGTTATTGCATGGGGCTCTATTCAATTTCTTTTATGCCCTCTTTTATTCTTTTTCTTTCTTTTCTTTTTCTTTTTTCTCAAATTATTTGCAGAATGAAAAATTATTTGGCAACCAAAGCAATAAAAGGATAAAATTTGCAGTCACCAGTTGATCCTATAAATTATAGGGTTACAACAGTGTCTCCACCTGGGGATGGTACTCTCCTTGTGAAGTGCCAAGAATCTTGGTTCCTGATGTTCTGATTTATTTATTTATTTATTTTTTATAATGGCTTGGTGCCTTCTCTATGGGCTTCAACCATCCGATCAAAGTTATTCACTTAAAAACTTGTAAGAAAAATGAAAAGATTTGTACAATGGAAAGGTGTGACTGAAGGTCCCTACTAAGGAGGGGAATAGTGCTTCAGAATTCTGCCATTCATAGGTCCTCTTGGCAGATTGGTCCCATCGCTGTTGTTGAGCATAAAAGCATTATTTCCTCTGAATGCTTGAATCATNNNNTTCCCCTTATCTTCATTTCGAGCATCCCACCTCAGAACCAGATCACCTAGCTCAAAGTCATCTTCTTTAGTTCTTTGATTGAAGATCTTTTTAATGCTCTCCTAGACAACCTGAGTTTTTTTGTATACTTCTTCTCTAGACTGTTGCAAGTGGATCATCTAGTTTATCCTTCTTTGGGAGTCGTTCGGATTGGCTTGCATCTCTTGCAGCAGTTTCATGATGGGAACCTCTAAGGAGGTAGGAAAAACTTCTTCAGTGCCATAGACCAAGTGATATGGAGACATACCAATTGACCTCTTAGTGGTCAGTCTGTTGGCCCACAGTGCGAAAACTAGCTTGTTATGCCATGACTTTTTGTTTTCTTGCAACATCTTCTTAATAATGTTCACAAGGGTTTTATTGGATGACTCAGCTAGCCCATTTCCCTAAGGGTAATAATCCGTGGAGTGTCCCAAACCGATATGATAATGGTTGCAAAAATCTATGAGCTTCTTAGATCGGAAAGTAGCTACATTTTCAGTTATGATTTTTCTTGGACACCCAAAACGAGACAAGATATTATTTTCTAGAAATTTAATAATGATAGAATTAGTAGCTTGCCTGCTTGGTACAGCTTCAATCCATTTTTTGAAATAGTCCGTAGCAGTAAGAATCCATCTGTGCTGGCCCAAAGAGGGAGGATGTATTTCTACAATAAATTCTAATCCCCATTGCTGGAAAGGAGCTTCAACAGATATTGGTTTCAGGGGCAAAGGAAGGATCTTCTTTTTTCCCTCGAACACCTGACATTTATGGCACGAAGTCACTTTTTGATGCAAATCAGTGAATAGTGTAGGCCAATAGAACCCAACTATGAGGATTTTTTTAGCTGTGGTTTTCCATCTCGGATGACCACCACAGTCTCCTGCATGAAAATCCTGCAATACTTTGTCAGCTTCATCCTTTAACAGACAATTCAACAAAATACCTCCAGGATCCTTCCAATAAAGATTGCCTTCTAGAATGAAAATTTTTAATGATTTCAATTTCAAAAACCTAGCTTTAGTTTTGGTCAGACCAGGGGGAGCTTCTAAGTTACGAAAAACAAATATCAGGTCTACATACCATGGAGAGTTCAGAAATATCTCTTTCACGGTTGGAGTCACCTACTCTCCCTGTTCATCTACTGCGGCTAAGAAATTAATATCAAGAGCATGGAAATTAGACTCAGCCATTAACTTTGCTAGACCTTGACCTTTAATCAATTTAATAGTCTTAGTCTCTATGTCATACTCCAAAATAATAGCGATCCATTTTCCTCTTCTGCCATCTGCATTGTCCTGGGTTAAAATGTCCTTTACTACAATGTTTAGAACATATGAAATGGTGTGGGAATGGAGAATATATACTCTAAAATCCTTTATGGATTTTACCAGGGAAAAAGCTTGTTTCTCCATTATTTTATAATTCAAAGTAGCATCTCTTAATGATTTACTGAAAAAGGCTATGGGTTGTTCATACCCTTCGTTGTTTTTCTGTAGTAATACTGCTGCAATGGTATGTTCAGAAGTGAAAGAAAAAAGCTAAAAATATTTGTTGAAGTCAGGACTGATCAAAACTTGAGCATGTGTGATTGCATGTTTAACTTGTTCAAAAGATTGCCTGGATTCAATGTCCCATTTTATTTTTGTGTCCTTTAACATGTTTGTGATGTTCCTGAGAAGCTCAGCTAGGTTAGGTATGAATCTTCTCAAGAAGTTTATTTTGCCAATGAAAGATTGTAACTCTTTGATATTCCTTGGGTGTTCCAGTTTCTGAATGGCTTCTATTTAGCTGGGATCTATCTTAATTCCGTCCTTAGATATTATGTGCCACAAAAGTTTACCTTCCTCTAATTTGAAAAGGCTTTTCTTAGGATTTAGAGAAATCCCAAATTTCCTTCATTTCTCAAACACTCATCTGAGATGTCGTAAGTGATCTTCATTGGACTGGGAATAAACAGTTACGTCGTCCAGATAAATGAATATAAATCTGCCAAGTTCTTCTAAAAAAGCGATGTCCATCGCTCTTTGGAAAGTGGCCCCAACATTCATCAAACTGAAAGGCATTTTCACGTATATGAAGGTACCCCAAGGTGTTGTGAAAGTTGTTTTCTATTGATCATCTGGGTGAACGAGAACCTAGTTATAGCCTGAGAAACCATCCAGTAAGGAGATTCGACTGGATCCAACTACCTTTTGTAATATGTGGTCCATTTTTGGTAGTGGGTAGTTGTCCTTTAGGGAAACCTTGTTCAGGTTTCGGAAATCAATGCAAAGCTTGATTTCCCCAGTTTTCTTTTGGGTTGGGACCAGATTTGAAAGCCATTTGGAAAATAGTAAGGGAACTATGATTTTAGCATCATACATCTTTTTTATTTCTTTTTCTATCAGGGGAAGCAACTTGGGATTGATTCTCCTAAGTTTCTGTCCAAAAGGTTTTTTATCTTCTTTTATTGAGATCCTATGTTGTATGATGCTTGTGTCATAAGATTTTAATTCTTCATAACCCCAAGCAAACACGTCCACATATTCCTTGAAAAGTTCAATGTATTTGAGTTTATGCTCAGGGGGTAAAGATTTGGAAAGTTTTACCATCTTGTGTTTCTCTTCTGTCCCTATGTTACAGTCTTCAACCTCTTTACCACTGGCTTCAATTTTAGGTTTTTTAGCTGCATCATTAAAATCAAATAAGTCTTCTAACGGAACTAAACCCCTAGGTAAAAAATTACTCTTTAAATGCAAAACATCAAAATCTATCTCATCTTCACCTGATTCTTCTGAAACTATTTTATTTACACTATTATTTCCAAAAACAGATTTATTTATATTTTTATCATCGTTTTCTAAGTCTATGTTTGTACACTTGAAATCATTTTTACATTGTAGAAAATATTCAATTTGGTCATCCTTCCCAAATACTTGCCAGTATCTGATGTTTTCTGGGACAGTCGGTCTGCACTTCACCTCTACCATGTACGAGCAAGTGGAGCAAAAAGGTATCTTACATGTAGTTGTTGACGTAGCTAAACCATCTTCTAAAATGTTTTGTCACCTAGGCATCACCTGCAAATCAATTTCTGTGAAACATTGAAGGGCATCCAAAACAACATTCCTATAAGCTCTAAGCCTGGGATGTTTTGTTGCATACTCACCTTTAATTTGTTTGATAATTAATTCAGAATCGCCTCTTACCATGATTTGTTTGGCACCAACCTTCTTTAGTAGTTTCAGACCGAGCATCAAAGCTTCGTACTCGGCTATGTTGTTAGTGCATTGAAAATTCAGTTTGTAAGAATGGTTCTCCGAATACCTAGATTTTTTATTATGCAACCAAATTCCTACTCTAGCTCCCTCTTTGCTTACAACTCCATCGAAGTCCATGCTCCAGAAATCTGCTGGCAATTTTTCACTTATTACAATTTCCTTCCCTTTTGCCTCAGTGATTTCTTGGCCTTCTTTCGAGTCAAATGTATCTTCTTCCAGCTGAGCGATTTGTTCTTCCATAGCTTCGTCATTATACAGGATGAAGGAATATAGATCAGAGTGTGCAGAGTACAAAGGATAGTTATGTGACTTTTCTTGGCTACTGACCATATATTTCATCAGCGTCTCTCTGTACAATCTTCTCTATTGTCCGAATACTAGGATGGTGGCATATGACATATCCAATTGCAACGTGCCCTTCAACTTGTCCCCCCAAGACCTGGAAAACAACATACCATATGTCGGGGGAATTTCCGTGACCACAGCATCCATAACCATGCTTTTTGCTGGAATCTGAACTAGGGTGATGCATAAGTCTTTGATTAACCCGATACATATGACTTTGTTGGATTCAAAAGAGTGAAAATCCTTATAGGGCCTGGTGACCTTAAGTCCCAATTTTTCCATCACTTATTTAGGAATCAGGTTGTGGGAAGCACCCGAATCTAACATAGCATTGTGCAGAATCAGGTCATGTATATTAAGGCTGATGAAAAATGGAGTGACAGCACCAGTGTCAGTCTAACCATCAAATTCAGGGACAAACATGAGTTCAGGTTGATCATCGGTAATATTTATTGTGTTCAAATGATTCACGGATCCGACGGTTAAGGCCTTCGTGCCTATATCAGGCTCAATGCTCAGCGCTTTGGTTACCTGCGATTGGTAAGCGTTCTTACTCATCAAATCGGAAAGGGGAATAGGAATCTTCACATTGGCTAATTCCCCTTCAAGTCTGAAAGGAGTAGGTGCTCTGCTTTGGCTCAACAATTATGGTCTGTCCACCATAGTTTTCCGTGTAGAAGTACTTGATCGATTGGTTGATGAAACCTCAGTTTGTGTTGATATTTGTAAAATGGTAGGGTTTCTTTTTTCTTGAGATTCAACATTACCTTTCTCAGGGATCTTCTTGGTAGAAGGCTTAGAGGTTTTCTTGGTTTCGACTGTTTTCTTGGTTTCGGTTACCTTTTTTGGGGAATTTTCATCTGTCTTTTTGCTTCGCGGATTGTACTTCCTGTGTACCTCCAAAATTTCATTTTCAAATGCCTGTTGATCTGTGTCCTCTGCTTCGTCACTTAACTCTGTTTGAGAAAGAAGGAAAATTTCTTGCTCTTCCTAAGTACTGAAGATGGTTTCGCTGTTGTGAACACCCATGAGGTTTATATGCATGTCATCTAATTCTTCAATTGTCTCTTCACCTTAATCAGCATAATTTTCCTGTAGGGGTGGTCTAATCTATTGATCAGGACCCCTCTGTTCTCTTTGATTCCTAGGATCTCTCTGCCTGATTTGAGGAGGATTTCTTCTGAAGTTAGGATTCTGAATTTCTGAAGCCGGTGGGTTTTCTCTAGGAGGATTTCTTTCGGCTATAGTAAGTCTCTCCATCATCCTTTCCATTTCTCTAGATAAGGAATCCAATTTGGTGTTAGAAGAAGATGTGGAAGGTTCCTCTTTAATTGTGACTCTCCTCTCCATCCTCTCCCATGCCATTCTAGCTAACAGGTTGGCCTCCACACTTATTGCACTTTTCTGCATGTCCTCCAGAGTGGTAGAGTTTCTTTCCCTTAATTGATACGACATATCAGTGTTGAAACCGTTAGGAAATTTTATCAACACAAAACCTTGTGGAGGTTTAGTATCGACTGGAATTGCATTGTATAGATTATTGAAGTGGGTGCAGTAGTCCTGTACTATCTCTCCTTGATTCCTTCTAATGTTTCCGTATTCTGAAAATATCTGGAGAGTATTTTTCTTTACCTCCCATCTGTCCAGAAAACTTCTTTGAAACGCTGCAAGGTCGACCACTGATGCAGCATGTAAGCCTTTGTACCATTTCTTAACGTTCCCAGTCAGACTCTGTGAAAATAGTCTCATTTGAACATCAACTTCATCCACTTCCTACAAGTCAAAATAGTCATTCATTTTATCAACATGTTGTTGTGCGTTCAAGGGTCCAGTACCATCGAACTGTGGAAGTATTGTTTGATAGTCCTAGGGCATAACGTGTAAAGGTGCAACCAACACCAAGGGAGCATATCTAGCCACCATGATAGGTGGAGGAGGTGGGACAACAACTTGGATGATAAGTGGGGAGGTGACAGAAGATGAGGATGATGATGGACTAGCAGGCACAGAGTGAGTGGGTTGAGGTTTTACAGAGGTTGCAGCGATAGATATGGTAGAAATTTCGACTGACTGCTTGAAGTGGGCTTGGTTTAAAGCTTGGTCAAGATTCGCTACCAAAATTTCTAGCTTGTCAGATTCTCCAAGGAATCCTTTATCAGGGTCCGCCCTGGGAGATAGTAATTCAGGGGTCCAGGGTTGCAGGATGGTTTGATCTAAAATGATTTCAGTCACAAAGCTATCAAAATTCATTCTAAGTAGGCTTTGTTCAAAGATGGTGTCAAATTCGAGATCCTGAAGGGCAACAAGTTCCTCTGGAAAAGAAGGGGACCTGTGAAATGGGACTATGACTCCCTGAACCTTCTGCAATGGTCTTCTTTCTGAGTAACTGTTCTAGATTATTAGTTTCTACCGCAGGTTCTAGGTTTGGGTGGGATCGGGTATAAGCTCTTTTAGGAGCCATATTTTTTAATTTTATATATTTTTATTTTTATGAATCCAAGATTACTATGTACAAGATTTTAACAACCTGTGAACATTATTTCTTTCTTAGATTTATAATTATTTCAGAAAACAATTTTTCTTCTGGGGAAATGAAACCGTGGGGTTGAAAGTTTGTTCACTTCCCCAGTGGAGTCGCCACTATGTTAACGCTCTCTAAATTCCTAGAGGTTTCCAGATTAGAAGAAATTTACCAGAGGTAACTTTATCCAACCACTTCGAAATTGGAATCTAGCCCTACATGCTTCAGAGAAGGATCTCTCTGTATGATTTAGATATGTTTTAACTTTGAGATATTAAGCTAGTTAAATAAAATAAGATAGAATGGTTTGTTTTTGTTTTTGTTAAGTTGGATGAAAAGGTTTTTACGCCTCCATTGGGCTATGGGATCTATATTATAAAAATAGAGATCTAAACAAAAATTAAAAGATTCTTTTCACAGGGAAAGATAATGCATTCATTGGATTCTTTAGCAGTAAAGTGATGGATAACAGAAAATATGAGAATATCTATTAAAGTAAAGAAGATTTTAAGAATTTCTTAACTGTAATATTAGAAAGATAAACATTAATATCTTTCAAAATCTAAAACAGGGTAGACAAAGATAAATCCTGCAACATGCGTTACTTTTAAAAGATTAGATTAGAAAACAATATGGCAACTGAGCGAGAGAAACATTTAACACATAAAAGTAAACATCACCAACGAATAACACATGAGAATCCTGTGAAACATCCCTTTGTATTACTGGAAGATCTTCTGATAAACAATTATAGTCTTTATGGCTTACAGGGCGTAAAGATAAACCCTCGGTACTTCAAAGTTTGAAGTATTTATAACCAAAAATTGCATACGATCCTATCATTAAAGATCAGGATGTGGCAGTTCTAAATTTAGCTAACTAACTCAACAAGATACAAAAATTCAGGAACTGTTTGATGATGTGTTGAAATCTTCATGCTGATTTATGGGGTAAACCGTTGGTGAGTCCTCTGCATGACTTCATCTGATTGGATTGCTGACTGGGCTTGGACACCTTAGCTCTTACTCAATCAGATTACATAGCTCTTCCCATCGAAGGTGACTGGGATTGATGACTTTGAGTAGTCTTGGGTATATTTCATCCATCTCTGTATACTTGGAAAAATTTGTCTTGACGATGAAAATATACCAGATCTCGTGTTGTATGTTGATGTCTGACTACAAAGCTTCTAGGAATGTCTTTCCCGTTATACTACCCTGTATTCTCGATAATTTCGAGCTATCTTTGGCCACTGTGGCTAGCTTCTTTTTATAATCAGAGAGTGTCATTAAATTTTCATTTATGACCCTTAAGTCAGGCAGGCCTTTCTTCTGCAGAGTTTCAATTTTTTTGAAAAATCTTTGCACTCCTGTGTCCATAATCTGGACCTTTTTCTCTAGCTGTAGCATTAGTCCTCTTTTGGTTAGACCCCTCTTGACCTCGAGGATGGTTTCCTTCCTATCTTCAATATTCAACTCCTCTAACTCTTCTTTGGTTTTTGAATTTAGGAATTTAATGATCTCAGTGGCTTCTGTGGGCATCTCTCCCAATTCCCCTCTTATTTTCTCAATAGCCTGCTTGCTTCTTTGCACCAGTTCATTTTTCTCGAACATGATTTGTACCATAGGCCATATTTCATTTATGAATTTGGGGATATCCATCCAAACACTTTCCTTGGCTTCAACAAGTGTTTTGCCTCCCACTGTTTTCTTTTGAAGCTGTTGCAATTCCTGTTTGATCTTGTCTGATGTTTGTTTGTCCATGGAGTAACTGGTTTGGTAAGAAGAATTGAGTTCCTGAAGGTTCTCAACCTTGTTTTTAAGTCTGCCAATATCTGTCTCTTGCAAGTTCATCTCCTCCATGGATTTTTCCAGTTCTATTGTCTTCTCCAAAGCTATTAGTGGAGTTGCTAAGGGAATTTCTGCTGAGGGGACTCCCACTGCAGATGCTATGCTTACTCCTGTGAGTGTAACTACACTCAATGGAATGACTTCCATAGGATTTGATTGTTCCTTCTCTTTCACTAACCTTTCCAGTTCCGCTTCCATCTCCTTCAACTGTGCATTCTGCTCCATGATCAACTTGATCATCTCATTTTTTTCCCCTTATGTCTCATCTATCTCCTTTGCTTGTGCATCTTCCATTGGTGGCAGTTTCAATTGTTTCCTCAGAGATGCTATATCATCATTTTTCCTTTTTAACATCTCCTTGACTGCTTTCAGATTCGAGGGGTCATACCTGATATTGAGGACCATTTCTTCCAACGTCTTAATTTTTTTATCCTTTGGATATCTTTTCTAATTTTAGCTATGTCTGAACATTGCTCAGAGATACCTGTAATTAAGCAGCTGCAGTAGAAGCATTTGCCAACATGGAGAAAACTGTTTCTCCAGTTTTCCTATGTAGATCCATCTGATCACCGAGATGCACATCTCTAGTATGAAACTTGAATGTTTCTCTTTTGTAATCAGTGATTGCTTTCGGGTCTGGCACCTGTGCCTACAGAAAATCCATGTGCATTCTACCCTTCTCTGTATCAAATGTAGACAATAGTCTATGCTATGTTGTTGATGTCTGTTTCCAAAATCGAGCATAAGTATTGTTGGTCAGCGTCTGATTTTTCTTTTTGATCAGGTCATACTTCTCAAAAACACTCAACTTTGGTCCTACTTTACTCGGCTGGTCAACTAGTGGAGTATCCGTAGGCTTCTTGGACGAAAATGTAGACATGATCTATTTGTTTCTTGTGCTAAGAAGTGATTGATCATCTTTCATAGTTGTAGTGGATTGGATTTCCTTTTCACCAACTGTGTCATATGTATGATTGGCTTTTGGCCTTTTGGTGTGTAATTGGAAATCTTCAACCGAGAATTCGGTGACGGAAGGTGAAGTATCCTTCCTAGGTATTTTCTCTTTGGGAAACTATGTTGTAGTTGTCTGCGAGATGTTGACTGAAGGTTCCTTCTATTCTATCTCTACCAGAGTGTTCGGCTCACATTCTATTTGATTTGCGAACTTCTCTATCTTAGTCTTGGGTGTATGAACATATGGAACATTTTTATTTTTAACCCTCATCTCAGAAATTATCCCACATGGATAATAGTGCGATATGAAACTAACATGAAACTTCATTTCTTTCAACAGTCTATCTTCTTCCTCCCCGACACCTCGACTATTACAGATGAAAGGCCCTATTTTCCCTTTAATTCTAAGTTGTTATTTCTTTTTTAGAGACACAAAATGTATGCCATCAGAGTTAATCATTTGCCTTATGTACTCCAGGGCAAGTATCCTCATGGGAAGATACTTGGGCAGTTTGTATGGAGATAACTCACATCCATATACTCTGATCTCAGTGTGGTTTTGGTAAAGATACCAGTCTCCAATTTTTGCAAGGTCTAAGAGGTGTAAGATCCTCTGAATATCCTCATTTATTCTTGGTTCAGGTCTGCCACTGAGCATGCTAACCACTGGGTGGTAAAACTGCTCGATAAACATTTTGAGATTGAACTTTGTGGAATTTTGTGTGAGTAGCGGAGTCCAAGATGTTACTGCCTGCAGCCTCCCATATTTGTCCATTTTCTACATTGAAAAGGAGAACCTGTCCACTTGAAAGAAAGTGAGCATGTAGGCTAGTATTGAGGAATACCGAAACATTCCCTCTGTGGCGAAATTTGAAAACGTCTCGTGAATATTTTCCGCTAGGAAAGTGTTGTAGTCGAAGTGAGTGGTAGGTCTTTCTTCTGTGGATAAAATGTACAGAAAACCCAATATGGTTTCATCCACCCATTGGTCTGAAAAATAACCGAGAAGAGCACAGAGCGATGAAATTACTTGGTTTCCCTTCTCTGAGAACAGGGAGGAAGGATATGGGGGATTTGTCTTGGGGAGCTGAGAAACTTGTGGGTGGAAAAACTCAAAAATCTAGGCTCTCTGAGGGAAAGAAAGTTTCTGGTACAACTCCGTTATGACTTCAAGATTAACAGGGAAGGCAGATTCAGTTCTAGGTATCTACATCATCTGATCAATGGCCTCTAGTGTGGTGAAGAACAGAGTTTATCCTAATGAAGATACTATGGCTCTCTGGTCGGGTAGGAAATGAGACTGGCATTTGAGGGAAAATTCAGGGAAATGGTGAACCTAGGGGAAAATATACAGAGGAAGGTTGGACTCCCAAAGCCCAATTTCATCACTCTGATCTAAGAAAGTGTCTTTAATCCATGACTATAAATCCATGAAGTCAAATTCGCACCTGTTGTCTGTGATTAAGTAATATTTTTCGACCAAATGGATCCTGTTGAGGTCAACAGGAGGCAGGAGGAAAGGATTTTCCTCGGCTTCTTCTTTCTTGGATTTTGGCGCCATCATTGTGAAAATTCTTGCAATTCAAACAAAACCTTAGTGGGGATGACTGTGGTTTTGGATGACTGACTAAAACAGAGATAAGAAAGGGATAAGATCTCTGGTGTGAGGACAAAGTAAGCAATGAGAGACTGACTGAAAAGAGTAGTTTTGAGCAAAAAGATACCAGTTGGTCATGGAGGTCAGATCAACAGGATAATGGATAAGTTAGCCTATAATAAATGGCCAATGGGTATTTTGGAGCATGAGATGGCAGGTAACAACAAATGACGAATATGGCTGAGAGACATGGAGGGTGTTGATTGGGAACTGACCATGGTGAAGGGACTTGTAACATGTGAATAGTGGGAATGGACTGACAGAGTAATGAGACGTGACCCTTAGGGGAAAATAATGGAAAATGATGTCATGGGGAGATGGGGGTATGTCAAAAAATGGTAAGTGGTAAGTGGCAGGAGTCTGGAGAAATGGATTCCTGCCACATTAGAAAAGAGGTCCCACCAAAAAAAACATCCCATTCCGTACCCCCCCCTCCACCGTTAAAAACAGACCGGTCAGGGGGTTCTAAAAAATACCATCAGCTATCCATCGACACCCCTGTCGCTGGACTATAGATCTGTGCGCAATGTTTAACGAACATTCCAGACCCCCCCTCCCATTGTTAAAAGTAGAATGGTTGGGGGGGTCCAGAATTCAATCTCCACCGTGGATCTATGCGCTGACGTCTCAACCGTTCAAATGCACCCCTTTGTTATCCATGATTCCAGACCGGGGTCCGGAAAAACTTGTCAACCGTAGATTTGAGCGCCAACACCTCAACCATTCAACTATACGCCATCTTTAATCTGTGAGCACAAACTCATATTTTCTCCAAAAACTTAGGATAAGCGCTTCATGTGGGTTTGCCCGAGATTTCCCTATTTTTATCACCATGGGGTTTAGACATCCAACTTTTAAACATCAAAGATATGATTCAACATCGATTGGCATGCCTTGTTTTATTAAGATAAGGTAAAATAACCTATTCTCTAACCTAATTACCTATGACATTTATCCCAGACTAAACTATTGGACTAAGAAATTACTCTATCCTGGGGTTATTTGACCAAGATTAGGTAGTTTGGTCAAATTTATTCACTAGCTAACCTAATTTGCTTGACTAAGATTAAACAGTGTAGCCAAGCTTATTCACTAATCCTATCAACATCAATTTAAAAGGACTTGGCCATGTTTAAACTGTATGAACCAAGTCACTGTTATTGCATGGGGCTCTATTCAATTTCTTTTATGCCCTCTTTTATTCTTTTTCTTTCTTTTCTTTTTCTTTTTTCTCAAATTATTTGCAGAATGAAAAATTATTTGGAAACCAAAGATATAAAAGGAAAAAAATTTCAGTCACTAGTTGATCCTATAAATTATAGGGTTACAACAATGGCTCCACCTGGGGATGGTACTCTCCTTGTGAAGTGCCAAGAATCTTGTTTTCTGATGTTCTGAATTTTTTTTTTTTAATGGCTCAGTGCCTTCTCTGTGGGCTTCAACCATCCGATCAAAGTTATTCACTTAAAAACTTGTAAGAAAAATGAAATGATTTGTACAATGGAAAGGTGTGATTGAAGGTCCCTACTGAGGAGGGGAATAGTGCTTCAACATTTTGCCATTCATAGGTCCTCCTGGCAGATTGGTCTCGTCGCTGTTGTTGAGCATAAAAGCATTATTTCCTCTGAATGCTTGAATCATGTAAGGTCCCTTCCATAGACTGTCAAATTTTCCATGCTTCCCCTTATCTTCATTTCGAGCATCCCACCTCAGAACCAGATCACCTAGATCAAAGTCATCTTCTTTAGTTCTTTTATTGAAGATCTTTTTAATGCTCTCCTGGACAACCTGAGTTTTGTTGTATACTTCTTCTCTAGACTATTGCAAGTGGATCATCTGGTTTATCCTTCTTTGGGAGTCGTTCGACTTAGCTTTCATCTCTTGCAGCAATTTCATGATGGGAACCCTTAAGGAGGTAGGAAAAACTGCTTCAGTACCATAGACCAACTGATATGGAGACATACCAATTGACCTCTTAGTGGTCAGTTTGTCGGCCCATAGTGTGAAAACCAACTTGTTATGCCATGAATTTTTGTTTTCTTGCAATGTCTTATTAATAATGTTCACCAGGGTTTTATTGGATGACTCAGCTAGCCCATTTCCCTGAGGGTAATAAGTTGTGGAGTGTCCCAAACTGATATGATACTGGTTGCAAAAATCTATGAGCTTCTTAGATCGGAAAGCAGTTGCATTGTCAGTTATGATTTTTATTGGACACCCAAAATGAGACAAGATATTATTTTCTAGAAATTTAATAATGACAGAATTAGTAGCTTGTCTACTTGGTACAACTTCAATCCATTTTGTGAAATAGTCTGTAGCAGTAAGAATCCACCTGTACTGGCCCGAAGAGGGAGGATGTATTTCTCCGATAAAGTCTAATCCCCAATGCTGGAAAGGAGCTTCAATAGATATTGGGGGGCAAAGGAAGGAACTTCTTTTTTCCCTCGAACACTTGACATTTATGGCACGAAGTCACTTTCTGATGCACATCAACGAATAGTGTAGGCCAATAGAACCCATCTTTGAGGATTTTATTAGTTGTGGTCTTCCAGCTCAGGTGACCACCACAGTCTCCTGCATGAAAATCCTACAATACTTTGTCAACTTCATCCTTTAACAGACAATTCAACAAAATACCTCCAGGGTCCTTCCAATAAAGATTGCCTTCTAGAATGCAAAATTTTAATGCTTTCAATTTCAAAAACCTAGCTTTAGTTTTGGTCAGACCAGGGTGAGCTTGTAAGTTATGCAAAACAAATATCAGGCTTATGTACCATGGAGAGTTCAGAAATACCTCTTTCATGCTTGGAGTCACCTGCTCTCCCTGTTCATCTTCTGCAACTAAGAAATTAATATCAAGAGCATGGAATATAGACTCAGCCATTAACTTTGTTAGACCTTGAACTTTAATCAGTTGAGTAGGCTTAATATCTATGTCATACTCCAAAATAATAGCGACCCATTTTCCTCTTCTTCCATCTAGATTGTCTTGGGTTAAACTGTCCTTTACTATGGCGTTCGGAACGTATGCAATGGTGTGGGAATGGAGAATATATACTCTAAAATCCTTTATGGCTTTTACCAGGGCAAAAGCTTGTTTCTCCATTATTTTATAATTCAAAGCAGCATCTCTTAAAGATTTACTGAAAAAGGATATGGGTTGTTCATACCCTTCATTGTTTTTCTGTAGTAATACTGTTGCAATGGTATGTTCAGAAGCGAAAGAAAAAATGTAAAAATCTTTGGTGAAGTCAAGACTGATCAAAACTGGAGCCTGTGTGAGTGCATGTTTAACTTGTTCAAAAGACTTCTTGGATTCAGTGTCCCATTTTATTTTTGTGTCCTTTTTTAACATGTTGGTGATGTTCCTAAGAAGCTCAGCCAGGTTAGGTATGAATCTTCTCAGGAAGTTTATTTTGCCAATGAAATATTGTAACTCTTTGATATTCCTTAGGTGTTCCAGTTTCTGAATGGCTTCTATTCTTCTAGAATCTATCTTAATTCCATCCTTATAGATTATGTGCCCCAACAATTTACCTTCCTATAATATGAAAAGGTGTTTCTTGGGATTTAAAGAAATCCCAAATTTCCTGCATTTCTCAAACACTCGTCTGAGATGTCGTAAGTGCTCTTCATCGGACTGGGAATAAACAGTTACATTGTCCAGATAAATGACAATAAATCTTCCAATTTCTTCCACAAAAGCGATGTCCATCGCTCTTTGTAAAGTTTCCCCAGCGTTCATCAAACCGAAAGGCATTTTCACGTACATGAAGGTACCCCAAGGTGTTGTGAAAGTTGTTTTCTCTTGATCATTTGGGTGAACGAGAACCTAGTTATAGCCTGAGAAACCATCCAGTAAGGAGATTTAGCTAGATCCAACTACCTTTTGTAATGTGTGGTCCATTTTTGGCAATGGATAGTTGTCTTTTAGGGAAACCTTGTTCAGGTTTCGAAAATCACTGCAAAGCTTGATTTCCCCTATTTTCTTTTGGGTTGGGACCAGATTTGAAACCCATTTGGAAAATCATAAGGGAACTATGATTTTAGCATCATACATATTTTTTATTTCTTTTTCTATCAGGCGAAGCAACTTGGTATTGATTCTCCTAAGTTTCTATCTGAAAGGTTTTTGATCTTCTTTTATCGGGATCCTATGTTGTATGATGCTTGTGTCATAAGATTTTAAGTCTTCATAACCCCAGGAAAGCACGTCCACATATTCCTTGAAAAGTTCAATGTATTTGAGTTTCTGCTCAGGGGATAAAGATTTGGAAAGTTTTACCATATTGGGTTTCTCTTCTGTCCCTATGTTACAGTCTTCAACCTCTTTACCACTGGCTTCAATTTGAGGTTTTTTAGCTACATCATTAAAATCAAATAAGTCTTCTAACGAAACTAAACCCCTAGGTAAAACATTACTCTTTAAATGCAAAACATCAGAATCTCTCTCATCTTCACCTGATTCTTCTGAATCTATTTTATTTACACTATTATTTCCAAAAACAGATTTTTTTTTTTTTCATCTTCGTTTTATAAGTCTATGTTTGTACACTTGAAATCATTTTTACATTGTAGAAAATCTTCAATTTGGTCATCGTTCCCAAATACCTGCCAGTATCTGATGTTGTCTGGGACAATCTGTCTGCACTTCACCTCCACAGTGTACGGGCAAGTGGAACGAAAATGTATCTTGCATGTAGCTACTGACGTAGCTAAACCATCTGCTAAAATGTTCTGTCCCCTGGGCATCACCTGCAAATCAATTTCTGTGAAACATTGAAGGGCATCCAAAACAACATTCCTATAAGCTCTAAGCCTGGGATGTTTTGTTGCGTAATCACCTTTAATTTGTTTGATAATTAATTCAGAATCGTCTCTTACGATGATTTGTTTGGCACCAACCTTCTTTAGTAGTTTCAGACCGAGCATCAAAGCTTCGTACTCGGCTATGTTGTTAGTGCATTGAAAATTCAGTTTGTAAGAATGGTTCTCCGAATACTCGGATTTGTGATTATGCAACCAAACTCCTGCTCAAGCTCCCTCTTTGCTTACAGCTCCATCGAAGTCCATGCTCCAGAAATCTACTGGCAATTCTTCACTTATTATGATTTCCTTCCCTTTTGCCTCAGTGATTTCTTGTCCTTCCTTTGGGTCAAATGTATCTTCTTCCAGATGAGCGATTTGTTCTTCCATATCACCGTCGTTATACAGGATGAAGGAATCTAGATCGGAGTGTGCAGAGTATAGAGGATAGTTATGTGGCTTTTCTAGGTTGCTGACCATATATTTCATCAGTGTCTCTCTGTACATTCTTCTCTGTTGTCCGAATATTGGGATGGTGGCATATGACATATCCAACTGCAACGTTCCCTTCAAATTGCCCCCCTAAGACCTGGACAACAACATACCATATTTCGGGGGAATGTCCATGACAAAAACATCCATAAGCATGATTTTTTCTAGAATCTGAACTAGGGTGATGCATAAGTCTTTGATTAACCCGATACATATGACTTTGCTGGAGTCAAAAGAGTGCAAATTCTTGTAGGGCCTGGTGACCTCGAGTCCCAGTTTTTCCATCATTGCTTTAGGCATCAGGTTGTGGGAAGCACCCAAATCTAACATAGCATTGTGCAGAATCAGGTCATGTATATTAAGGATGATGTAAAAAGGAGAGATGAAACTAGTGTCAGTCTGACCATCAACTTCAGGGCCAAACAGGAGTTCAGGTTGATCATCAGTAAGATTTACCATGTTCGAATGATTCGCGGATCTGATAGTTAAGGCCTTCGTGCCTATATCAGGCTCAATTCTCAGTGCTTTGATCACATGTGATCGGTAAGTGTTCTTACTCATAAAATTGGAAAGGGGAATAGGAATATTCACTTTGGCTAATTCCCCTTCAAGGCTGAAAGGAGTAGGTGCTCTATTTTTTTCTGAGCAATTCTGGTCTGTCCACCATAGTTTTTTGGGCAGAAGTACTTGGTCGATTGGTTGATGAAACCTCAGTTTGCGTTGATATTTGTAAAATGGTAGGGTTTCTTTTTGCTGGAGATTCAACATTACTTTTCTCAGGGATCTTCTTGGTAGAAAGCTCAGAGGTTTTCTTGGTTTCGACTATTTTCTTCGTTTCGGTTACCTTTTGGGGGGAATTTTCATCTGTCTTTTTGCTTCGTATATTGTACTGCCTGTGTACCTCCAAAATGGTGTTTTCAAATGCCTTTTGATATGTATCCTCTGCTTCATCACTTAACTCTGTTTGAGAAAGAAGGAAAAGTTCTTTCTCTTCCTGAGTAAGGAAGATGGCTTCGTTGTCGTGAACGCCCATGAGGTTTATATGCATGTAATCTAATTATTCAATTGTCTCTTCACCTTTGTTGGCATAATTTTCCTGTAGGGTTGGTCTGATCTGTTGATCAGGAACCCTCTGTTCTCTTTGATCCCTAAGATATCTCTTCCTGATTTGAGGAGGATTTCTTCAGAAGTTAGGATTCCGAATTTGTGGAGCTGATGGGTTTTGTCTAGGAGGATTTATTTCTGCTATAGTAAGTCTCTCCATCATCCTTTCCATTTCTCTAGCTAAGGAATCCAATTTGGCATCAGAAGAGGATGTGGAAGGTTCCTCTTTAATCGTGACTCTCCTCTCCATCCTCTACCATGCCCTTCTAGCTAACAGGTTGGCCTGCACACTTATTGCACTTTTGTGCATGTCCCCCAGAGTGGTAGAGTTTCTTTCCCTTAATTGATAATACATATCAGCATTGAAACCATCAGGGAATTTTATCAATGCCAAACCTTGTGGAGGTTTAATATTGGTTGGAATTGCATTGTACAGATTGTAGAAGCGGGTGTAGTAGTCCTGTACTGTCTCTCCTTGATTGCTTCTGATGTTTTTGTATTCTGACAGGATCTGGAGAGGATTTTTCTTTACCTCCCATATATCCAGAAAACTTCTTTGAAACACTACAAGGTTGACCACTGATGTAACATGTAAGCCTTTGTACCATTTCTTAACGTCCCCAGTCAGACTTTGCACAAATAGTCTCATTTGAACGTCATCTTCATCCACTTCCTGCAAGCCAAAATAGTCATTCATTTTATCAACGTGTTGTTGTGCGTTCAAGGGCCCAGTACCATTGAACTGTGGAAGTCTTGTTTGATAGTCCTGGGGCATAGCGTGTAAAGGTGTGGCCAACACCAAGGGAGCACATCTGGTCGCCATGATAGGTGGAGGAGGCGGGACAACAACTTGGATGATAGGTGGGGCAGTGATAGAAGATGAGGATGATGAAGGATTACCAGGAACGAAGTGAGCGGTTTGAGGTTTTACAGAGGTTGTAGCGATAGATATGTCATAAATTTTGACTAACTGCTTGAAGTGGGCTTGGTGTAAATATTGGTCAAGATTCACTACCAAACTTTCTAGCTTGTCGGATTCTCCAAGGAATCTTTTATCAGGGTCCGCCCTGGGAGATAGTAATTCAGGGTTCTGGGGTTGCAGGATGGTTCGATCTAAAACGATTTCAGTCACAAAGCTATCATATTTTGTTCTAAACAGGATTTGTTGAAATATGGTGTCAAAGTCAAGATCCTGAAGGGAAACAAGTTCCTATGGAAGAGAAGGGGACCATGACTCCCTGAACCTTCTACAATGGTCTTATTCCTGAGTAATTGTTCTGGATTATCAGTTGCTACTGCAGGTTCTGGGTCTAGGTGGGATTGGGTATAAGCTCTTTTAGGAGCCATATTTTTTAATTTTATATATTTTTATTTTTATGAATCCGAGATTACTGGGTACAAGATTTTAACAACCTTTGAACATTATTTCTTTCTCAGATTTATAATTAGTTCAGAAACAAAGTTTTCTTCTAGGGAAATGAAACCGTGGGGTTGAGAGTTTGTTCACTTCCCCAGTGGAGTCGCCACTATGTTAACGCTCTGTAAATTCCCAGAGGTTGTCAGAGTAGA
>CBVK0100043014.1:0-42555 GCA_900067695.1 Picea abies | reverse complement strand
TTATATGATCGTAAGGCAATCTTCTACAGGACAAAGAATCAATATCAATTTACCAAAGCAGGTCAAGATTATGTGGTTCATGCTCATCATGTTAAGGAAAATAAAACACTTCAAATAATGGAACAATTAAAGAAGGCAGTGCAAGCAAGCAACAAACCAATAATTGCTTCAAATGAAGTAATCGATCTTAAGCAAGAACAAGAAATGATTGTTGAATGGAAAATCAATCATAAGTTGCTTCAANNGGAAAATCAATCATAAGTTGCTTCAAGATAAGCTCATGTCGTGCAAATATCTCAAGTATATCATCTCATTTGCAGTCGTATTTTTGATGTTTTCATTAGTAATGTTGTCTACATGGATGATAGTGGCTTCAGTAAGATGTAACAGGGTTCAAATGGCTAACAATATACTGTCAGTTGTCATGATTGTGTTACAGTTGATCTTGATGAGACAGGTGCATAGGACAGAGTTCATAGACAGAGGACAAGCCGAGTGGCCTATCCCAAGATTGTTGACTGGTCAGTAACCTTTTGGGGACCAAAAGGTCTTTTAGTGGGGAGGTGTGATCCAGAATCTGATCCAGGAGCTTGACAGAGCTAAAAAAGGCTCAAAAATGAAAGTGCTCGGAATCTGACGAAACCAACACCATTGTGTCTGATTCTGGCCATATTTTTACTTCGTCAAAAGGGCTCCATATGCGAAAGATATCATGTTATGTCCGAAAAACCAAACAGGAAAAAAAAATGGGTGACTATACAGTCCGTACAGTTGACGTGGAAGCTTCTGGTGACGACACGTGGCAGGTGATGTGGTGTACGATAGGTATAGTTGGACCAGTCAGAGGGTGACACATGTCACCACTGTAAGGGTGACACATGGCACAGGCTCTAGTGGCATGGATGATGTTAGCATGTTGACTGGGCAGGTACGGTGACAGGTGGCAGAGTACGTGGCAGGCACATGGACGAATCAACGCTCGACAAGTGGTAGTTTTTGATTGGTTGTTGAGGTGCCACGTGGCCCAGTCATTGGATGCCACATGGCACCCTGTGGTTGGCTCGTGATTTGTGTAAAATTATGGGGTCTCCACTGGGGTCGAACCCCCAACCCCCTCCGGGCTATGGACTGGCAGGACTGAGCTAACCGCCCGCTCCATTGGTGTGACTTAATAGTCATACGGTAAAGAATTTATTTATGTTTAATCAAAAGTCTTGTCGAAGGTGGAAAGGGATGGGGCTTCTCCCCAGCCCTCGGTTTCATTTCTTTCGTATGACCACAGGGAGGCGCGGACCATGTATAACCTCTAGCGCGAGGTCTCGGGCGGCTCCATGTAACCCGGGGCCTATTGTTGAGTTGTTAGCACAGGGTACGGGACATGGTCCTACACTATTACCACATATGACCAAGGATTATGGGAAAGAGGCACCATACACGTGGGTAAGTTGATAAGCCATGATCCTATGCAAGCGCTCGATGACTAGGAGCCAGTCGGACAAGGGGCCCAGCACACAACCAATGGAGCAACCGGTCACATGGCCACCTCCCATATGACCAGGAGCACGCCAAAAGGGGGTTGTGCCCATAATGTTAAAACAAAAGTGGGTTTTTTGTTAATGTTTTGGATTTTTTATTGATATTATGCCTGTATTAATGGATTTTATCCATTTTTGGGAGATATTGGGCATTTTTGGAGCCCAAATTTTGGGAGGAAGTTGGGGATGGATAACCAACTTCAGATCTATAAAAACCAAGCCTGTTTGAGGCCATGGAGGATAGTCAGAGTAGAGTTATGCTGAAGGGAAGCCAAGCCAAAGCCATTTTTATGTAGGGAAGCTATTGAGGAGCAGACGCTTGCGGGCCATTTCTGGGAGCTCCGGACATCTTTTTTACATGCCGTTTTCTTTGCTGGGTTCTAGAGATCTGGAAGAACATGACCAGATCAGTCTTGTATCCAATTGGCACTGCTACAATGTACTTTTGAGCTTTTGAACAGAAATAAAGAAGCCTCCCCCACAGAGACAAAGGCTCGGAGACGTAGGCAATGTTGTGTTGAACTCCATTATCAATTCTCTTGCTATGGTTTTGTTGTTGATTATTTCATTTCAGATCTTCATATGTGTATATGGCTGTCATAATTCCTCTCTTTTCCTCATTATTTCATTAAGCTTCTTAAAAGGGTTAATTAACACATGCAATTTAAAACTCAAACATAGTCATTAAAATATCCTACAGATCACTAAACTACCTCAACCTTGATTACAGGAAATATCCTCTCGACTACCAAACAAATTTTTCTCTGTGACCTCACCAAAGAACTTGAAAGAAACATCGAAGCAAAATCAATAGAGAAATAAAGGATATCATACTCCTTGAGTTCGAAACCCCAGATAACTTAGTCAACCTGAGTGACATAGTTGAGTCACATGCCAAACAAGATTCTCTATGGACCGAAGAACTCACAAAAATGACTAACACAGGACCAGGGCAAGTACAAAAATTTGTAGAACATCCAATCAGGGCCTGAACCATGCTACAATAGTTGAAATCTAGTCTAGTAAAGTACCGAATGCATGCAGTGGACATCAGGGGAATATATGCAGCTCTAATGGAACAACACAAATTTCCATGGGCCCAAATTGGTGAAGAACTATTTATCAGTTGGTCTGAATACGAGAGAAATCACCCTTTTCAATAGATATCTCAGGTTGACTTTTAAAGAAACTGTTAGAAGATGATGCCACATGGCGATTTTTTTTTTTCTTAAACTACACTTAGACATTAATTTATGTTAAACTTTATATTATAAATAAATACATAGACCAATTAGTGAGAGGTCAGTGGTCATTCTAAGAACTCTTTCTTTTTGGTTGTTAAGAATTATTTTGAAGCGGCTATGAATTGAGAAGTCCTTCTAGACCAAAGACATTCTATTTTCATCAAATACATGTGATTGGACTTGGAGAAGAACTATTTTCTCTCTTGTTTCATGAATGATGTAGTAATGAGTAAGAGCAATTAATTATGTTGTTAAGTTATTTGGTGCAATGTTTTGATGTTCTTTGCTTTAATGATGAAAATGGATCTTTGTGTTATTATGTGATGAATGGTTATGGTAGATGAATGGTTATGGTTGTCAAGTTGGTTTATACTGGCTTGCATCTCTCATACCAGTCCCACCCAAGAGAAAATACATAAGAGAATAGTCCTAACTGAAGAAAGATCCTTCACAAGAAAACACAAAGCCCATTGATAATTTGGTTGGATCGCAAGATCTGGAGAACCATTCCATATTTAAATGCCGCAGAGCCTAATTGGGCCTCAATGGTGGGTTTGATTCCTACTGTTGAATCAAGGGATTTAAAACCCATCAACAGAATTGGCACTGGAAGGAGGGTCTAAGAATGAATGGATGAATATATATTTTATATATCATTTCAAACAACCTACAGATTCGTAACAACCCACATGTAAATCGAGGTTTATGCTAACATTCTCCCGGCTTCTATTTCTATGTTTGTAAAAAGAGTCGCTAAGAAAACCCTGGTAGAAAATTTTGAAGAGGCCAAGATAATAGAATTCCAGATGAAATGATGTAAAGAAGGCCAAGCCTCCCTAGTAAAGAAAGAAGCCCAACCCCCTCCTAGGAGATGACTCCTTTTGACTAGACCATCGAGGAAACCAACTGAACAGAATCCCAATAAGGTTAATGGAGATATAGAAGATCTACAATGCATGGTTAAGAAATTATCAATTGAGATCATAGATATGAAGGGAAATGCAGGAGAGCGAAACCAAGGCCAAAGGCCCTATAAGCCTTTCTTTAAAAGAAACCCGCCTTTCAAGGCAATTGAAACTCCCCCAGCTAACTTAAATATTGATCTAGGGAATGTTGCACCTGATTATTTCTATACTTATCATCAGGAAAACCACTCCGAAAGAGACTGCCCTCAATGGGTACATGCCATGAATTTTATGGCCAATCAATTTGTAGAAGAAGTCTCCCTGACCGAATAGCCAAGCAGTTCGGTTATGAATATTGTTGACCAGGAAGAGATTGACCCACCATGATATATAGCCATGTTGATATGTGATCCCAACTTGATCATGCCTTCCGATGACATTTTTGAGTCTCAGGAACAACCCACGGAAGTATCGACGGTATAGAAACACAGTAAGGTTCCACCTGGCTCGAAAGATATCGACACCACCCAAGCCTCAAAAAATAAGTTAACTCTCGATCGCCTAAAAACATCCTTCTCTCTTAGAAAAAACCCTATAAGCATTCATACCCAGGAATCTCCCAAACTACATTACAACGTGGTCGAAGATTTGAAGAAGCTAAAGGCTAATATATCAGTTATGGACATATGCATGATTCCTTAGCAGAAGGAGTTTATGTTACAAGCTTTGAACTCAGTAGAAAACCCGATGGCGGGTAATGTTCTGGAAAGAAATCTATCTTCCACAGATCTGGTGAGCAAACCAACTGTGAACACCTATTCGGGAGACAAAAAGGAAAATCCTTTTTTCCCATTGTTCCTCTTAATGTTTGAAGTCTTCAATAGAAACCTTCATAACTATTTGGTAGATTTTGGAGAGTCTTCCAACATTATTCCCTTGTCTATTTGCAAAAAATTAAATGTCATCCTTTTTCAAGAGTGATAAACATGTCATTCAACTAGACAGAACCCATGTCAAGGTCATAGGAGAAATCAAATATTTGATGATCAGAATATCGACACATCCCACATTTGTGCAGGTGATTGACATCATTATAGTAGATATCCTAGAGGCATATGGGCTCTTACTGAGTCAATATTGGTCTGAAAAGCTAAATGGGTACTTTAGTATAGACTGGGAACACCTTTGGCTACCACTGAAGGGATACAAGAACATGATCAGAATGGATAGGGAGAGATATCTGAAACATACGATCACTGATATAGGAACCCTAAAGGAGCCCTCATCCACATATTTCCCCATATTGGGCAATTATTCCTGCGATTCCTACTTCGAAAACTTTGCTCCTCTCTTGTCCGGCATTCCTCTTACCCAAAACTCTGAAATGGTTTTTCAAGAGAAGTCACTGATATTGACAGGAGACACCCTCTTCTGTCAAAACCCCATGCTAGAGATTACAGAACAAAATATGGGAAGGCACGAGGTTAATGAGGGAAAGGAAAAGAGAGATTGTCGTTCACAAATTTGGACCCTCTATTTTGATGGATCTAAATCGCAAGAAGGGTCAGGAGCAGGGTGCATCCTCATCAATCCTAAAGGTAAACATCATTTCTTGTCCTGTAGGCTAGAGTTTGAATGTAACAACAACACTGTCGAATATGAAGCTCTAGTGCAAGGATTAAACAAAGCCATAGATTTGAATGTCAAAGAATTGAAATTTTTTGGAGACTCTAAAATTATTGTTAGACAAGTAACAAATACTATACATTGCAATTCTCCTCACCTAAAGTACTATCAGTAGGAGGTACATAGGTTAATAGAGCACTTTGAAGCCTTTAATATTACAACGATCCTTAGAGCTAAGAATATTCTTGTTGATGCCTTGGCCATAGTTGCTTCCAGGTTGTCACCTCTAGAGGATTATGAAGCCTCCCGATTCACTATTAGAGTTTCTCTACAAACTGTTGGTACCTAATAAGATTTCCAATTGGAAAGTCTTTGAAGGAGATGAACAAATCATAAACTTCTTGACTAACCAAGACAATTTCAAAGATCTAGCTATTGAAGATGAAGTATTCCAAGAGAAATCAACAGATATTGATCCTCGAACAAGAAAACCTATGGATAAATCAAAGGCTCAAACAATCCCAAAAGGGATAGCTAATCTAGAAAATCTGTTTAATCTGAAAGAGCGATTTAAGGGACCTAAAAATGCAAAGACCAGTAGCTCTTGTCCCCTACATGAAACTATAAATATTGGGACCCCAGAGAACCCAAAGAATGTGAATCGTGGCAAGACTATATCTAAGGAAGAAAGGAAATCTTATCTCAATTTTTTTAGACAATACCAGGATGTCTTTGCATGGTCCTATAGGGATCTGAAAACGTATGATACCCACATCATTCAACACACTATCCCACTAAAACCTGAAGTGAAACCTTTCCAATAGAAGCTTCAAAAGTATCATCCATCCATGTAACCTCTCATGTATCAGGATTTAAAGAAAATTTTAGATGCCAAGATCATTTTCCAGGTTAGGCATTCTGCCTGGGTAGAAAAGCTTGTCCCGATGAGTAAAAAATTGGGTGAAATCCTCGTATGCGTAGATTTTAGGAACCTCAAAAGAGCTTCAAAAAAGGACAATTACCCAGTCCCTCTGATGGAACATCTCCTATAGACTGTATCCAACTTAGATATTTTCTCTCTACTAGACGGTTTCTCAGGTTACAACCAAGTTTTGGTTTCAGAAGAAGACTATTTAAAAACCACCTTCCGAACCAAGTGGGGAACCTTCGCGTACAAACACATGCTTTTTGGTTTAATTAACATAGGAGAGACCTTCCAAAGGGACATGGATGTAGATTTCTAGGGACTAATCAATAAATGTGTGGTAGTGCACCTAGATGACGTAACAATGTATTTGAAGAATAGAGAAGAGCACATTAAACAATTAACTTAGATTTTCGAAAGGTGTAGGAAATACGGTATATCCTTAAACCCTAAGAAAACTATCTTCGGTGTCGAGGAAGGTAAGTTGTTAGGTCACATCATATCTCAAGTAGGTATTCACATAGACCTAGAAAGGGTTAAGGCTATAGCTCAACTTCCCTTGCCCCACAACAAGAAATCTATGCAGTCCTTTTTCAGGCAAATCAATTTTGTGAGGAAGTTCACTCCTGATTTCGCAGAAATCATGAAAGCCTTACAAAAGATGATTCACAAGGATGCCAAATTTAAGTGGGATGATGAGAGAAAATATGCCTTCAACAATATCAAAGCTTCTATATCCCGGGCCCTGGTGTTTCAAAGTCTCTATTTCAATAGAGACTTCTCCCTTTATACTTTCGCCTCTGACCAATCGTTGATTGTAGTTTTGACTTAGAAGGATGATGACAAAAATGAGGCCCCAGTGTTATTTATGAGCACTAATATTCAAGGAGTTGATCTCAACTATCCTACTATAGATAAACAGGCCTATGAAGTATATAAGGCAGTAAAACATTTTAGGTCTTACATCCTCAAGAATCACACTAAAGTGATTGTGCCACACCCTACAGTCCGATCCTTGTTTACCCAGCAAGAAATGGGGGAAAGAAGAGGGAACTAGATGGCCATAGTCCAAGAATTTGATCTAGATATAAAACATGCCAAATTAGTAAGAGGACAAGGGTTATGCAGGCTTGCAACCAAAGCCCAGGACCAAGTAAATGAATATTCTAGATGGGAGAAGGAAATGGCACTATGGTATGGAGAAGTATCATACATATCCCCAAGAAAAGAGTCTTGGTATAAGGATTTAAATTATCTTCTACATCACGGGACTTGTCTCGAAAACCTTAACCCTAGGGAAAGGAGAGCCCTCAGGTTAAAATATGCACAATATCACCTTATAAATTTAGTACTCTTCCAGATAAATTATGATGGAGTACTATTAAGATGTATCGAACGTGAAGATACAGAAAAAGTGTTGAAGGAGCTCCTTGATGATCCTATCGGGGGACATTTCGCAGGAAACACCACCACCCATAATATTCTAAGAGCTGTCTATTATTGGCCCACCTTGTTCAAATATTCTCATACTTACGCTAGAAACTGTAATACTTGTCAAATAAGCACTAGAAAGGAGAAGAGAGAAACAGTCCTGCTCCAACTTGTGACTGTCTCTAGGCCTTTTGAGCAATAGGGGTTGGATATCATAGGATAAATTACACCTAGCTCTTCAAAACTAAACAAGTACATTCTTACTACCACTGAATATTTCATGAAATGAGTAGAGGCCATTCCTCTGACTCATGTAAACGAGAAGGTAGTGATCCAATTCATAAAACAACAGCTGATCACAAGGTTTGGTGTCCCTTCTATTTTGGTATTTGATAATGGAGATTATTTTTCTTCCACCCTATTGATGGATTTTGATATGGACAAAGGAATCATAATTAAGTACTATGTAAATTATTACCCCCAGGGAAACGGTGTGGCAAAATCAACCAATAAGAACCTAGTGAGAATATTAAAGAAGATGGTTGCAAATAACCAAATAAATTGGCATAATCTACTCCATAATGCTCTATGGGCTGATAGAGTCACACCCAAAGAAGCTATATGTAATTCCCCATTCCTTTTGGTCTACGAGCAAGAATCCATCCTCCCAAATTGGCTCTATATTCCATCTCTTCAACTAGCCCAAGATTCCAGTGAGGAACCTTTGTCAGCCATACAAAAAAGAATCAACACTCTACTCATGTTGGAAGAAGAGAGATAAAAGGCTAAGTCAAAGTTACTATCTCACCAACAAATAGTGAAAAGGTGGTTCAATAATCATAAGGCTAAAGAAAATAACTTTGAAGTAGGAGACTTAGTCCTGAAGTGGGACAGGGCAAATGAACCAAAAGGGAAACATTCTAAGTTTCATAATTTATGGCTTGGACCTTTTTAGGTGGTTGAGAAGATTGGAGCAGGAACTTATCGGTTGCATAATCTAAGGGGGGAACCTGATGCCCTCCCAGTAAATGGCCAAGCTCTAAAACAATACTTCCAATAAATAAATAAATAATGTGTGTTGCATGTTGAGTATCTTCATGGTTGCGAAATACTTCTTTTGTTGTTTATTTTATTTCTGGTTTTCTTTACTTTTGAAGGTGTGTCCGGAAAGACGATGGTTGGCCTTAAAATCATGCAACATAGCAAACTCTGTATCTAACTCGTCCCTCACTTACAAACACAAGAAGCACTGGAAAACTTGCGGTTACTTTGAGGAATCCTCTGTCTAACCTGAGAAAATGAACAACTTCAGAGAAATGCCAGAAGTTTCTACTTTGTTGTTCATTAAGACCTTAAGGGAACAAAGGAAATTTGTAAAGGACTACATGATCCCAGAATACGTAGCTAGTGAAGGATCCACTTTAACCATCTCACTTTGCAAATAAACAAACATCCTCCTCCCTCACTCACTCAGGGAATCCTGCTGAAATAAAATTCATATTATCAAAAGAGTGAATAATAGGAGAGGGTATACAAATATCTCCATCAGGGCTATGGATGCTCACTGGCAGTGGAGCAAGGTCTGTGATGTTGGGGTGACTCCTCCAGGGCTATGGATGCTTGTTGGTAGTGGAGAGACACCGAAGCAGGTGAGTAGAGGTAATTAAAGGCTTCATGTCAGTGAATACTTTTCTAAACTTTTGTAAAAAGGGGACATGAGTTAGGGTCAAAGTAAATGAAGGAAGAAAAGGGTTAAAACCCAACAGGCAGACCCAGAAGAATCAACCAAAGAACTTCAAATGCAAAGGTTAAGAGGTTTTGATTTAAGACCAGTTAAGATTCTCCATCATCTTTCGTATCAGTAGAGCCTCGGGGGAGGAACAAAGATTCTGATTTTTCCCAGTGAATTTCCATTTATTGAGAACTCAACACACCCTAAAAAGTATATGTCCATTTCTACTTTTTGGGTACCACTTGATCTTTTGCACTGTTTGTTTCCACTTTAGTATGAAGCTTCTACTTGTGCTTATATTTTGTGTTTTCATGTTTGAATTATTTAAAGTCTGGTTGAACATATAAAGAATCATCTCAAATTTAAAATGGACTTAAAAACTACTTAAGAAACTGACAGTCTAAAGTTTTCCCCAACACACTCAGGAAATTCTGCATCGGGAAAGATTAAAAGTGATGAAAATCGCTTGAGAAGTTCAAAATAGTTGAGCATTGATCTTCATTGGCGTCGGCAGAAGGAGGTTTTCTCATCCCTACGAATAAACTCCACTAAAGATATCACTGAAGACCGAACCATTCGGCTTCGATAGAAAAATGAAAGAGTAAGAATCACGCAAAGAGGGGAGTGGTATCACCGATCACCAACTACCAAAATGATTTCAGCATCGAGGATTCACAAAAATGATAATTCACAAAGAAAACTACGCATTAATTTTATGTTTGAACATCGATCCCCGATGCCATCCTGACATTAGTAGTTGAATTATATAGATCTTTTAGCACATTCAACGTGAGCGAAGTCCCCAAGTGCAATCCTTGCCCACCAACTGAGTTCTAGATTTTATGTTTTAAAATATTTTAATAACCCTGAGTCAGTAACGCCACATCAGCATCAATCGACATCAAAAGTTTTAAAAGGAACCTATCAACGAACTCAAAAAGAAAATTAGAACAATGATAATTATAAAATATCATAATTTTCAAGAAACTTAGATAAAAGAAAAAAACACGGTAGATTTACATACAAAGAGGGAACATGATACATTCAAAACACTTTCAAATTTTCATATAATTAAAGATCCTGCCAAGTTGAGGTTACATACAAATAAACACCACTGATGTCTTGACTAACCATCCTGGTTACAGTGAGAATATGAAAAACCTTATGGAAAAAAGAGAAAACTATCAAGCGTCACTTCAGAGAATGTAAGGCAAGAGCCCGCCCATTATGTATATCCTGTGCACAGACGTTCTCTCGGACTACTCCTCGTGCCTTGAAATGTTTTCTTTTTTCAACTTCCCCATCATCCTCCGTGCCTTGCATAGTTGCACAATCATATCTTGTGCTTCCTGAAGCCATCTCTTGAGCCAATCTGTGCTTCCTTCATGACCTTGTGGTGCCGATACCTCTTGTTTCTTCATTGCCAATTGTCTCTGCAATTCTCTATTTTCTTGGTAAATTTTGTCTATGGCAAGTTGCACCTTCTCTAGTTGTTGGATGGAACTCCCAAAAAGAGAAATTGGTGTCTTTTCCTTTCCCTTTCATCTCCCTCTTCCTCGACTAGTAGTCCTGACAGGCTCCAGCCAAGTAGTGTGCATTGTAAAATCCTCAACGGTCGGGTGTGCACTCAGCTCAGTTGGGAGGCAGTCTTCTCTTCCTTTTTAATTATTTTTTCTAGGCCTTCCCTCCTCCGCGATGTCTTCTCCTGAGAGAGAATGACACACAACATATGTCCTTCAGACGCATTTCTCTCCACTCCGACCTCCAGTTGAGATGTTGAAGCTTCAAGGACACTGGATGCCAATAAGAAAGAGTCCCAAGCACGTTGGGGCTGAGACTTGGCACTCTGGATACCTCACAAACCCCATCCCTTGTTTAAGGGGGATTTCATAGTGAAGTAGTGTATTGTCTTAGATGTAAGTGGATGAGTAAAGAACTATGACATAGATTTTCACAAGAATTAGACTTTAAGAATAGCATCACCAATGTATAAACTCAGCTACTACGTAGAATTCCCCATAGAGCCCCTAGAATTTATAGTGGAACAAGGAAGCAAAGGAAAATGTGCCAAATAAAACTCACACTTCGTGAAAAGATGTCTTGAATATTTAACGCGTCACATATCCTTGATGGATGCAATCCAGAATGCATGAAATGTTGTCGATCGGAGTTGTAGGGAATATACAGTACGATCATTCTAATCTCTTTAAACTCCTCAGCTTCCATTATTAATGAATGATAGTTGACACACTTGGTGATATGCCTTATGGACGAACCACTCACATTAACATGATGCATTTAAAGAATTCCTTATTATGGTATCCATCCTTTTTGGAGATTATGCGCACACGCTCAACTCTGGCATCCTTTCCCAACCCCAAGGGTCAAGCGACTACTATGACAATTCTGACGCTCATATCTGTCATACCTGAGTTTCCATGTTATGGCGCACTGACGTAAATTAGTTAAACTCAAAGGGAATGGCAACATGGACAAGGACATCACAGGTCATTCAAAGGGGTGACTAGGATCACATAAGTATTAAATTATCAAGACTAATGAGATCCATAAGAACACATCAGTCTATTCTGTTTTGTTTGAATCTTACTATGTGTTACCTTATCGCTAAACTACCTCAACCCTAATTACAGGAAATATCCTCCTGACCACCGAACAAAGTTTGATCTGTGACCTCACTGAAGAACTCAAAAGAAACATCGAAGAAAAATCAACAGAGCAATAAAGGATATCAGACTCCCATAGTTTGACACCCCCGATAACTTCATCAACCTGAGCGACATAGTTGAGTCGCACACCAAAAAAGATTCTCTATTGACTGAATAACTCACAAAAATGATCGACGCAAGACCAGGGCAAGTGCAACAATTTGTAGAATATCCAATTAGGGCCTGAACCATGCTACATCATTTGAACTCTAGTCTAGTAAGGTACCAGACACATGCAATGGACATCAAGGGAATATATGCGGCTCCAATGGAACAACACAGATTTCCATGGGCCAAAACTTGTGAATAATTGTTTATCAGTTGCTCTGAATATGAGAGAACTCACCCTTTTCAAGAGATATCTTGGGTTGACTATTAAAGAAACTGTTTGAAGATGATGCCATGTGGCAATTTTTGTTTTTATAAAACTGTACTTAGTCGTTAATTCTAGTTAAAATTTATATTATAAATAAAGACATCGACCAATTAGTGAGAGGTCGATGGTCATTGTAAGAACTCTTTCTTTTTGGTTGTTAAGAATTATTTTGAAGCATCTATGAATTGAGAAGCCCTTTTGGACCAAAGATAAACTATTTTCATCAAATGCATGTGATTGGACTTGGAGAAAAACTATTTCCTATCCCGTTTCATGAATGATGCACTAATGACTAAGAGCAATTAATTTTGTTGTCAAGTTATCTAGTGCAATGTTTTGATGTTCTTTGCTTTAATGATGAAAATGGATCATTGTGTTATTATGTGATGAATGGTGTAGATGAATTATTATGCTTGCCATTATCTTATTACATATGTGATTTCTTTCTGATAATTAATTTCTTAGACAATAATTGGATGCTCACATGGTTGATGTATTAGTACTAGGCCTATGGTATAGAATCATTGTTTGCATGTTTGAGTAGCTAGTTATCCCAAGATCATCCTCTTCCCCAGTAGTTAAAACTTAATCCTATTTGCTGTCAAGTTGGTTTATACTGGCTTTCATCTCTCATACCAGTCCCACCCAAGAGAAAATACAGAAGAGAATAGTCCTAATTGAAGGAAGAGCCTTCACAAGAAAACACAAATCCCATCGATAATTTGGATGGATCACAAGATCTGGAGAGCCATTCCATATTTAAACGCTGCAGATTCTAATTGGGTCTCGGTGGCGGGTTTGGTTCCTAATATTAAATCAAGGGATTTAAGACCCATTAATAATATCATGAACAACTGAAATAATTTCTATAACATATATGGTCCAACTAGTGGGATAATATGGATATCTATTATAGTAGTCGAGGCTTGGTCTATAGTAGAAGATGATGGATGGTCAGGAGGAAGTGGTTGGTCGAATCTCTCACAAAAAATAAGTAGTGGAGGAATAGGTCTTTCCTACTCATATAGGTGAGGTGAAAGAGGAGGATGAGGAATATGTCTTGCCTACGCATCTAGGCGAGGTGAAAGAGGAGGAGGAATATGTGCTTCCTACTCATGATTTGGGTGAGGTGAAGGAGTAGGAGGACGATGTGGGGAAGGATCACAACCACCCTCATTAATCGATGGGGTACTAGATGAACAAGTCATATTAGAAGGGGAGTTGTGCCTGTCATCGTGATCCCTCCTTGTAACATCCCCAACATCCAACTGAGCTATGCCACATAAAATGTTTCGAACTGTATGCAAATTAAAACAGAAAAATACATTATGTAAATGCATAGATTCATATGGAAATAACAATAAACATATACATGTGTTACACATCAAAATTACTCACTTTGATAGTGTCGCAAGTGTCGTCATTACAAGTGTCGCAAGTGTCGCATTTTGCTCACAAGGTTGCAAGTGTCGCATGTTGCTCACAAGTGTCGCAAGTGACAAGCAAAGCATACTGCCATGATGCCTATGTCATGCCTATAACGACATGAGAAAGACACTTGAAACACCTAAAACTTCTGATTTGGAAGAGGAGAAATGAGTCAACAGGCTTGCAAGCCTTTTGCCATCTAAAAGCACCTCAAAAACTGAGTTTTTGGAGAGGAGTGCTCCCCCTTACACTATCTTGGAGCGTCGGCGCTCCCCCTTACACTGTCAGGGAGCGTTATAATGCTCCCCTAGCCCTTTTAAGGGAGAGCTATAGATTTTGAGAGTGTTGGCTCCCCCTAAAGATTACTAGGGAGCGCTACAATGCTCTGATGGCCCTTTTGAGGGAGCGCTACCTATTTTGGGCGGTTGTTAAGCTGTTGAGATGAATGGGGGAAGCATCTTTTCATTCTTGGAAGGTAGTTGGATTCAAATCCCTAGTCCAACCATGATCCTAGGGCAGATCCTCAACTGAAGGAGGAAAATCCTCAACTTCCCCAAGGATATCTGAAGTGGTTGAAGCCTCTCCAAGGTTATATAAACAATCTTTCTAATGGTGAAAGGGGAATGGAAATGGAGAATCACACCAAACTTATGATCTCATAAGTGATGTTGGAGATGATTGGAAAAAGGGGAAGAACTGAAGACATGAAGCTTATGATCTCGGAGGGAACTCACAGTCAGCCAAAGGAGAGTGATCAGTGAAGTTGTTGTTATCCAGGTTGTGGATCTTTCAGGCAAGGGTTAGATGAAGGGGACTTGACGAAGCTGTCGCATTCGCATCTACGATTGTAAGTACTGCTGTCGTTATTCTCATCAATATGACACGCTTGGCCTGTTTCTTTCTAGTTTGTGTCTAATGTCACGTGAACTTATCATTAATTGGTAGATCTGTTTTCAAGCTAATATCAATAGAGTAGGAAGTGGTCGTATCTTGTTTTGTCCACAAAACTCAGTGAGGAGCAAAGGATTGGAGTGCAACTCGGAGCGTGCAGGGACAAATGTCGATAAAAGGTACTTCTGTCATCCTTCCTTCTCACGTGTTAGTTTAGATAGATTTGAAAGGAAATAAGTGTCCATGTTAAGCATTTTCTGTCTAGAGTTAGGGTCAAGCTCTTAGAGGTGATCTACCTGTCCGCAGGGAGATTTTCCTACAACAGAAACTGGCGACTCCACTGGGGAGATAGCCTCAAATCAAAACTTCTTGTTTTGATTTCTCCTCATTGACCTAGTTTTACCCCTTGATTGTTTCAGACCTGGTTCGCTCCTCTTTTGATTGGTTTCATGAGCTGATTGGCTCTCAACCCCATCATACTCAGCCTAATTGTTGAAATTGAATTGCAATTTTTTGATTTTTTGACATTTTTGGGAGTTTTTTACCCTGGCGCCCCTGTCCTTGTGTTAATAGAGCACCAGCGCTCCCTAATAGCTTTGCACAGAGTGCTATAACGCTCCTTGCCTTTGGCAATAGAGCGCCAGCCTCTTTTAGGCCAAAAAACCCTCCAGAATTGCTTTTTTGGGATTTTGCCTCTGTGTCTCTTCTGCTGAGTGGCCTTGTGAGCCAATGTTTCTTTCCTTTCAGCCTTGACATCTGTCTTTTGATTGAAGAACGATCATCTTACTATTTGGATCTTGTAAACCTTCTTCACTATTGTCATTGGTTTTTTTGTTGATTGAAGTTTGAGACCCCTGCCTTGTCTTTCTCTCTGTTTATCTGAGTAAAAACCCCGGTGAAGGTCATCAAAGGCCTACAGACCCCTTCATCTTGATTTTAGTCAAGATCAGTGTTCTTCAACCTTGTCTTTTTGGGTTTGAAGTTTGTTTTTCTTTTTGATTATTTCTTTTCTTTTGCTTTTCGTTTTTGATTGTAACGAAAGGGTGTATTGTTTGTATGATGTTTTGCTTTTGCTAGTTTGATTTTCATTCATACAAAAAGATAATTAGCAAGACGAGCATTGTGTTGAATTAATCATTATTCATATGCAAACAATAAAAGGCATCTTCATGATTGATTGTGCATGTTAGAAGGCATCTCAAAAGCTTCAGCATTGTATCAGGATTTGATTGAGAAAAATAATTGTTTGAGGGCATTCCTTATTAGTGCTTGTTAGTGAAAAGAACTTTCCCTCTCCCTTAGATAGATGTTCATCGAAAAGAAATGATTGCTTATTATATTTGTTGCATTCTTTGGGTCTGAGTCATAATTCCATTTGTTTCACTTCCATGCACCCCTTTGCGTAAAGAACATCCATAAAATCAACGCTAATTAAAAGTTATCTAGAACTTTTTCTTTTCTAGGATCCTCCACCAACAATAGACTAGGCGTAATACTTTGGATTAGGGCTGTGAGCATAACTCTCCAAAGTTTCCAAAACAAAAAATAGCATCCTGAGTTAGGGAGAGTCAAATCCAGTTATCGTATAAGTCTGCCTGGCATCCCCCTCTTACACAGGGGTTACGCACGAGGTCGCATTCGGGTAAGCTACAGGGACTAACCCTCCATGGTTTAACTGATTGTGGTGGTCAGATCGTATTATGGGGATCACTTTGAGGTAAATCCACAATTACTGCGTGGAAGCCTTTTAGTTGATTTCGGTCTTGATACCCTGCCCGTATGTTCGGATCAGACTGTCGACTGTTCCTGCCCAGGGGCTGACTGCGGATTGGTAACCTTAGTGGCCATAATCTTTAGGGTCTTACACAAGGTGACGGTGCTGGGAAGTCTCACTGTACCTGGAGCAGACATTGGTCAAACTCACTCGGGCTCCTTGGAGGGTAAATCCACAATTACTGCGTGGAAGCTTGCACCAAGGCGTAAGTCTGTTAAGTAGGTCACCATTATAACTATTCCACCCTATCCCCGCCCCTTCTTGACTTGATCACGCGATGTTGGATTTCATCACCAACTAGTACGGTCATCGAGAGAAGGTCTTGTTTGCTTGGTTGTGATTCTTAGATTCTATTAGCGTATGCTATTTCTTTTACTTAGTGGAACTTAGGTCGAGTCAGTGTTAATGGCATCGAATCTTGGGAGTACCAATGGAGGAACCCCTTCTTCTGGGGAACCTTATACCTTTCCTTCATTTGGAAACTTTGGTCCTCCATATGTTGCCACACTGAGTCTTCCAGGACTCACTATTGGATTACCAGTTTGGTTGTTCCCCACTCCGGTGATCCCAAATCCTCCCAATGTTTCAGTTGCACCTAATACTTTGGATGTCACTACACCACCCACACATCAACCTCATGTCAAATTTTCACCTTCTTCACCCATTAAGTCTCCTTCCATTTCTCCTTCTTCTCCTAGTGAAAGCTCCAAAGCAAGTAACCAGGTTGATCAGAAGAAGAAGAAATGGAAAGAGAAGAAGAAGAAGAGCCCGAAAAGGACCAAGGACCCAACAACATCAGATGTTGTCTCTAAGAAACCAGTTACTGTCAATAGTATTGGGAGTGTTTATGAGGTCAACAAGATTAAAAGGAAGAATCCAAAACCCAAATTCCCTTGCAGCCTTTGTAAGGGTGACCACTTTCTGAGGGATTGTCCCGGTCTTACCTAGGTCCTAGAAATGTGGTCCTCCGCATCATCGGCCTCTATCGGTCATGTCGATGATACCCCGTCATCTAGTGATGTTTAGGTTGGTAAGAAGAAGAAAATTGTCAAGTTCCCTTGCATGTTATGTAAAGGTAATCATTACTCTCACCTTTGTCCTCGCATGGACGAGGCTTCTTCTCTTTTGGAAAAACTTCAACTTCCAAAAGGTTATCGTAAGCTTTCCTCCAATCCATCATTGGTTGATGGACTAGTCAATCCGGTTCCATCCCCGGTCAGTCCGGTTGATCAAGTGGTCAATCTAGTTTCCTCCTCGATTGAACCACGAACCCAAGTAGCTGATCCAGTTTCGTCATCAATCAACCCCACTCTTCATCAAAAGAGTGACACCAAAGTGGTCGATTTGTTTTCATCCTCGGTCGATCCCACTCTCCCGTTAGAGAGTGACACCAAAGAGGTCGATTCGGTTTCGTCATCGGTTGATCCCATTCCTCCATTGCGGAATGTCAAAGTGACTGATCCAGTCCCTTCCTTGGTCAGTCCCAATCTTCCTCTGAAGAGTGTTGAAGTGGTCTATCCAAGTCCACCATTGGTTGATCTGATCCAATCATCAGTCGATCCTACTCTCCTTCTAGAGAGTAAACCCGATACTGCCCATGTTTTTCTTGTTAACATAGACTCTACCATGCCTAGGGGCATTCCTCCTCCTCCTGTGGAACCCCCTCCAAGTACTGAAGCCATCCTTTTTGATTGGGGTGCGCTAACTGGACCTTGTCTTCCCTCCCACATTCCTTTCCATATTACAGTACAGGTTCATGGTCGGGACGTTCCTCAAATGCTGATAGATGAAGGTGCGTCCGTTAGTATTTTGTCTTTTGTTGCTTGGTACGCTTTGGGTTGTCCACAACTTGCACCGGTTACATAGAATCTGTTAGCTTTTAACAGAAGAACTAGTCAACCTTTAGGGATCCTTCCTTAGTTTCCTGTAACTTTGGGAGGGAAAACTATATTTATCAATGTCATGGTAGTCCGAGACCCCTTGGATTTCTCTTTACTCCTTGGGTGGGATTATGTCTATGCTATGAAATCTTTTGTATCCACCCTTTTTCGTGTGATATCTTTCCCTCATGATGGAAGAATTGTGACTATTGATCAACTTTCATTCATTGGCCCCGATTGGGTTACCTCCCTAAGTGGTTCCTATATGCAGACAGTATCACCCCCACCACATGTCAATTATGTGGCATTGTCTCCCATGACCTCAACTTCCGATGATTTGGATCTGGTAGTTGACATGGTGATCTCTTCGGTAGGATTATTGGAGCCTGATCTCCTTACTCCTATCGCAACCCTCGACATGTGTTCCTTCCAGAGTGATTATCTTCCATCCAGTGAAGATCTCTTGGAAGCCATGATCGAGTCTTGTCCCTTGACATGGTACCCTTCCAGAGCATTATCCTCTCGAAAGCCATGATCAAGAAGCAAACACGAGCATAGTTTCTCTTCTCTGTGGAAAGCTCGTTAAAAAATGAAACAGAGGTCACGAGCATAGTTTCTTTTCTCTATGGCAAGCTCGTTAAAAAATGAAACAGAGGTCTTGAGCACAGTTTCTCTTCTCTGTGGCAATCTCGTTAAAAAATGAAACAGAGGCCACTAGCTTTCATGTTGGGGGCATAACGAGCATAGTTTCTCTTCTCTATGGCAATCTCATTAAAAAATGAAATAGAGGTCACAAGCATAGTTTCTCTTCTCTATGGAAAGATCATTAAAAAATGAAATAGAGGCTTTGAGCATAGTTTTCCTCTCTGTAACAATCTCGTTAAAAAATGAAACAGTAATCTCGGGATCGAAACTGGAACCTTGAGCATAGTTCTTTTCCTGTGTCAAGCTCGTTAAAAAATGAAACAATTACCTCTCCCTCCGAGTCGAGTATTTCGTTAGGTCTCATTTTTGAACCTTCATTTCATCCACCTGTATCCTTTTTCTCCATCTAGAAAAGAAATTGGTGACAACCTCAAAGTCAGTGAATGAATTGAAGCTTGGGGGGGCATGTCTCCATTCTTTGATGATCATTTTGGAGTCAAGTCACCAGCTTAGTCTTTGTTATTTCTCGTGCTCGTAAATACATGAGAATGCAACTGGGTAAAATTTTATCTCTTTTTCGGATCCATACAGATACACGAACACACGAAAAAGGAACCCCCCTGGAGTCTACTTTAAACCCTTTTCAGACTCTCTAAATATGAAAATATTGTCGAGTGACCTTGCTTCCTTTCACACTCGTTAAAAGGTCAAAAAGGGCGTCTTTCGAGTGATAGTTTACCCCTTTTTTGGTCTCCTTAGACTACTGTACGAAAAAGGAACTGAGAGAGTTCTCTTTTAAGTGTTTTTCCAAACTCTATAATCTCGAAAAACCTTTGAGTTTTCTGTCTTTGGACTCATTAAAGAACACATCGACAGGCCCATATGGGAACAAACCCTTACTTCTTCCAGTTCGTTAAACAAAGGAAGAGGAACTTACCGAAGGTGATTTATATCGATCATGTGTTATTCTCCTCGAGCTCATTAAATCAAAAAGAGGTACTCATCTATCTGGATGGGGGGGAAAATTGAAAGGAGCAAGCAAAGAAGTCTCTTGAGAAAATCATCCAGAACTTCTTAGAGTCGCCCTTGAACATGACACTTTGTCATTTGCACATATCATGATCTTCTTAACCTCTGCACTTAGCCAATCCTTTGAGTTCCTTTCACTCCTTTGGGTCACCTGATGCAAGTCATAGTATCCATTGCATAGTTTTGGTCCACGTCATGTTTCGCTGTTGTGCCTCAGTGTTCAAGGGAAGTATCCGCCTCTAGAGTTAGCCATCCCAAATATCTTGCCTCAAAACCCATGTCAGTCCATGTTCTTTTGATCTACCAATTACATCTCCATGTCTTTTTCGCGTCATTTATGGGGGATACATCAAGGCCCTCCTTCAACGAGTCTATTCCTGTCGACTCCAACACATTATCCAGGAATTAGGCTTAGAAACTAGTTAGTACTTTGGGACCTGCATGCCTCAATGGCAGGACTCCTCACATTCGACAGTGGGTTTACATCATTGGCCCATGATCGAATGATTCCACGGATGTTCGACCTCAGCTCATCTATTCACATTCACTGGAATGTACTAGGGTACCTTGGGAATCATTGACATTAATGGTGATCTCCCTCACACTTGTTAACGGTTCACACCATTAACCGGTAATCAAGTGGTTTCTACCATGTTCGACATCAAGACATCCATTCACATGGTTATAATCGTACCATGTTGGGATTGGTAAGAAGACCCTGGGTTGAGTAATCACTTTGATATATTCTTTGCCCAGGTTGCGAAGGAGTTTCTCTTGAACAATGACACATATACTGTTACATAGATCCACTTTGTATTGGTCATGGCTATGTCTTGTCATCTCATAGATCCACTATGTATTCTTCGTGGCTATGATCAGTCCGAGTCATTAGAGTATAGATCCACATTGTATCTTCGGTGGCTATACCCTTTTATCAATACAATTATGGATCCGCAGTGTATTTTATGGCGGCCATATCTTGCAAAGTCTTGATCACCCAAGCATAGGTGTTATCACCGAAATTTCATCCACACATGGCAACAATAACTCCGCATCATCAAAACAACAATGAAGTCATTCATGGAACTAAATTAATTTCACAACAGTCTAGAAGGGTCAAAAACTATACAATGTAACCAAAAATTGAAGGGCGCTTCATAGTAGTTTGGTGCGCGCACGCATGCGCAGGACAAGAAAGTACTCTGCACGCATGCGTGCACGACGCGCGGCTGTCAACGACAAAACCCGCGCACCTGCTAAAACGGTGCATTTATTGAATCGGTCGGCCTCCCAACCGCCTATGGACCGGCTCCCAATCTGATTTGACTCCCAAATCCGAGCCGAATCCACAGAGTAGGCGGGTTAATGACCTAAGGAAGCCCTAAAAGGGCCCCTGTTCACACTTTGAAGACATTACATAATCGCCCGAGGTTCTGCTATAAAAACTTGTGAAGATACATTGTTTTCGCAAGGAATTTCAGGCATTGTTATGCTGCTCAGATTGTTAAGGACTCATTCTTTAATGATAACACATCGACAGCATCGCTGGGAGTTCTTTCACTGCCATGCTCAGTTCTTCTCATTGTAAGGAAAGCAAACTGTGTGAGGGCCTCAAGAGCCTTCTGTTGGGGGAAGAAGGAACCACAATTCTCTTCCTTCATCATGCTCCGATTTCATCAATAGACCAGCTCAAAACCATTGGTGACATCTGTCTTCTGTTTTTGGTGTTTTTTTGTTTCTTTTCACAGTTTTAATTTGTTTTCAGTTGATTCTAGCTTGTAGTTTGTTTTGTTTCCTCTAACCCTTTCCTCCACGACTGTCGTGCCCTGCAAGACCCAATAGGGCATGCAAGCACCCTCGATTTGCTCACCAGGTGACGAATTGGGTGCGAACAACCACCACATGCTCCAGAATGGCAGTCATCCAGGGCTTTCTCAACTTCATCAAACGTGAGGCAGCATTGAAAAATGGAGTCAATCCCACGACGATAAAGAATATAACCGAGGATAATCCACTGATGGTCATGGTAGTGTATTCGATGGCATTTAGTGCTATATAAATTGGGCCAGAAAGTCTAGGTCTGGAGATATATGATGATATCTCCATACCAAAGGTCATCGAAATTGGTCAGGAAAAGGGATTCATCGGGTAATGAATCCTCTGCTACATTTTCCATCTCAGAGTAGGGAAGGTCACATATCAACTTGAAAAACACCGAGGATTTATTGGACTTAGCACGTTCGAATTCTAAGTCGAACCCCTGGAGTATTACGATCCATTTGGAGTATTTTACCCCTAGCAATTAGCGTGTAAGAATGTGCTACATAGGGTTGCAGTTGGAAATCATTGTAGTCTTGCGTAAAAGGATATAGTGCCATAAATGTTGAATATCTTGGATGGATGCCAAGCCAATTTTTGAACATGTAAATACTTGGTTTCGGTAGTCGTAATACTCTAACTCAAGTAATAAATGACATGTTCATCATGAGAATCATCCTCCTGGACTAGAACCATAGTGATGGTATATTCTGAGGCTACGAGGTAAAGGAAATAATATTGACTGTAATCAGGTGGGAAGAGTAATGGGGTACGTGTTAAAGATAGCTTCAAAGATTCAAACTCTTTGTCGACAATGGTATCCCATACGAACTTAGAACCTTTCTTGAGTAGTCGCGTAAATCCAAGAGTTAGCTCAGCATAGTTCGGGATGAAACGATGGAGAAATTTTTCCTTCCCTTGCAAACTTTGTAACTGGCGGAGTGAGGAAGGAGGAGTAAGATTGAGAATTGCCTCGAAATTCAAAGGATTGACCCTAATCCCTTGACGTGAAACAATAAAGCCTAGAAGTCGGTCGGGTTCTATGCAAAAAACACATTTGGGGGGATTCAAGTGTATATGGTAAAACCGACATCGAAGGAAAATGGCACAAAGGTGTGTTGGATGATCTACACGGTGCATGGAATGAGCTGGTAAGTCATTGAGATATGGCTGCACAATGTGCTTTATATCATGGAAGGCATAAGACATAGCACATTGAAAAGTTTCACTGGCATTCTTTAAACCGAATGGAAGTTTCTGGTAGGCGAAAGTGCCCCAGGGACAAATAAAAGTGGTTTTGTGTTAGTCCGCGGGTACGATATTGATTTGATTATATCTGTAGAAACCATCCATCAGAGATAAGATTTCACTTCTGGCACAATCATCAACAATCTGGTCAATGAAGGGGGTAGGAAAGTTGTCTTTAGGAAAAGATTTATTAATGTCTCTATAATCAACGCACTTGTGGATTGTGCCTTGTTTCTTGTTAATTGGAACAAGATTGGAAACCCAGTTAATTAAAGCCACAGGGTAAATAAAGCCAACCTTAAGAAGTTTCTCAACTTCAAGCTTGATAGAAGCCGCTTTACGTGGGTGGACCGGACGAATTCATTGTCAGATGGGTTTAGCACCCGAGTATGTCTTAATCTCATGTACCACAATGTCAGGGTCAATACCCAACATTTCTTCATAGATCCATGGGAAGATGTCACAAAATTATTGGAAAATAGACTTGTAGGTGACAAATTCGTCATGGGAACATGAATCTCTGATATGCACATTTTTGACAACTCCAGGTTTTATGGATATGTTGAGGGGGAGGGTGGGTGAGATATTACTTAAGTTCCCTTTGTAGAACATATCGTTTGTAGACTCGGGAATGGTAGAAATGATGACAATGGTCGATGGGGTCAAGATCCATTGGTAACCCTCAATGGTGTGTTGTTCCAGGAAGAGGATGGAACGATCATGTCCATCATCCCAAGAGGTGTCTTCCATGGACATAATAGACATAATCATCTCATCCATGGGAAAAATGACATAGGGGTTTCGCAAAAGAAGGTGGAGATCATGTTGATCGAGGCGAAAAACGGATGTGGAACATTGGGTGGTGGAATGGGGAAAGTACCCATCAAAGAGGGATCTTTAAGAAGACCCACACCGATGTTCTCATATCTAGGGGGGGTTTGCAATGAAAGGTACATTGTCGATACGTGCATCGGAGTGAAAGAAGGCCAATTGGTCCACCGTAACTACTTTTCCTTGATGTGGGAAACATATGACATGGAAAAGAGTGGACACAACTGCACGCATGGAATCGATCCAGCTACGGCCAAGTAGAAGGTTGTAATCGAGAGGAGCATCAAAGACCACTTCAACATTGACCATTTTTCATTCTAACGTAATAGGCAATGAAGGGAGGACACCGTAAGGCTTAAAACCAGATCCATTGAAGGCTTTGAGCATGTTGTGGGATTTAGTTAAAGGGGGAGATGCGATGGCTTTCTAGCAGGTAATAGACATGACGCATGTCGAGGTGCCCTCATCAATAATTGTTCTACAAATGTTCTTGTCGTAGACAATAACTTGTATTTGGAATGCAAGTTGAGGGGGTAACCTTGGAATGTGATCTTCCAAGTCAAAAATTATTAAATTTGTATTGGTAGGGTCGATTCCACCAATATATTTCAACAGTGCCTTCCGTTGTATAGGACAACTTCGAAGGACTTTGAGGGCTGACATCATGGATGGTGCTTGGGCTAGATCTTTGACAATATTGTAGTTCTAGGTAGCATGTGCATGAGGATTGAAAGAATATTTTCGAACAACACCCTTTGAGGGAGGGTGAAGAATTGTATCTAGGCTCGGTCGTTCGAGATGAAGAGGATTGTTGGTAGGTGGAGTCATGGGAGATGGTTGGACCAACGAAGGAGGTATTTCGTCAACCTTGTCTTTGTAGGAAGAATAATCTTTGGCTCGAGTGGTAATTGTGATGTCATTCTTTTTTGAATCACCTGTACACATTAATACATAGGATGTAATGGAGGGGGAAGGTTGGTCATGAATGACCAATTGGGCCTGTTGTTGAGAAGGGAAGGATTGTGAAAACATGGCCAGAGTGGGGGGTTTCTGGGTCCCTTGAAGGAACTTAGTAACCTTGGCTCGTCTTGGAAAATCCTTAGTGTAGTGATCATCACCACAGATAAGACAAGGGTATCAGAGTTTGCACTTATCCTTATCATCAACAGGTAGTGTTTTGGTTTTCTCAGATTGCGGATTATTTTTATCCTCCTTGTTCTTACCCTTTCCTTTTTTGGATTTATTTTTGCCAATGGGGGTATATTGAACAGAGTTCACTTCAGAAGTATTTCCGGTGGGAGGGGTAGGAGACGGAGCATTTTGAACATTAGAAGAAATGGATTTGGGGTTGTTTCTAGAGGTTTGGATGGAATGAGATTTGGAATGGAAAGTGTCAATCACACCGTCAGCTGCATGAGAAACAACATGAGTAGTTGAAGTAGTAGAGGTAGAAGGACGAGGTGTGTCAGAGAGTAAGTTGTAAAGATTACATGTTTGTGAGTAAACGAGGTCAAGGTATTGAGCACGACTAATTGTTTGTTCTTTTGTGACAACTCCACCCATGGAGATGTCACGAGCGATGTCATTCACGAATGATTTCGTGAACCACTCTGCCAGCAACTGATCACAGAGTTTGAGTTTGATGAGACATTGTCTCCGTCACCACTCATGAATGTGATTAGAGATATGAGTGGCTTTGGTTTTTTTGAAAGAACTCAAAATTTTGGTTCCTGTTTCATAGCAGATCGGTAACTGGTAGTGGGTGAGGAAAGCCATAGCGAGGGTAATGAAGTCGGTGAAAAAGCCTCATGGTAATTCTATATACCACTTCACGGAGGAATGTGTGAGGGCTCGCTAAAAAATGCGTAAATGAATAGAGTCATCCATCAAGGAGTTGGATGAGAACCAAAGATGAAAATTCATTACATGATTGTTCAGGTCTTCTCCTAGTTTACCATCGAATTTAGGGATGTCGGATGGTATTTTAGTCGGTATGGAGGGACATTGAGGAGAGTGATGGATCAGATCATTTAAAATTCTCAGCAGATCAGGGAGGTCTAGGGTGGCTAGGAAGGGCAACTGTATATTCACATGTGGGTACTCGTGACTTTGGGGAGAGAGTCTCGTCGATAGACCAGTGGGACCATAAGCAGTTTGCATATAATGCGAAGATCTGGAAAGATTCGATTTTTTGTGTGGAGGAAGGTAATTCATAGGGTTGTATTGGTTGGGGTTGTTCCCTTGAATAGGGGCGTGGGGTTGAGTGTTTGAGCCCCAAATAGGATTAGATGTACCTGGATATGGTTGGCCTATACTATGGGGCATGAAGGAGCTAGCTTGAAACTATTTCCCCCAAGTCGAGTGAGGATTATGTTGAATAAGATAATTCCAATACTAGGCCAAGGATGGAGGTATGTTTTTTCCATAGGGTGGGGTAGGTGGGGGTTTCCCTCCAATCGAGGGTTGCGTCCCAATTGGGATTTGTCCTGCAAAAGGGGATTGGGTTTGGCTTCCTTGGTGAAATTGTCCACCAACAGGAATCTGGTAATTAGGTGTGAAAGAAGGGATGGTGACACTAGGGTTGGTGCCTCTGATAGAGGATGGAAGAGTTCCTTTGAAAGGGGGTCAAGGAAGTGTCGAAATGAAATCGAGAATGAGATGGTGCCCAGAAGAAGTGGAAATGCCAGGAGTCCTGGATGAGATTTGTGTAGGAGCAGGAATAGAAGCATTCGACGCATGATATCTGGGCAGAAGTGTTGGGGTGAATCTAGGTGAAAGCGGTGTTCCAATGGGAGCTTGGCTAGCCACTATAGTCCCAGTGCGAGGACTCATAATATCTAGGACCATTATGTAATGGGTCGTTTGTAGGGGGATAGTCAAGATGTGGTCAGCTGGCGGAGCATCTAAACTAGGAAAATAATAGGAAGTAGTAAAAGGTATTGTGTCTGGATTAGATGTTTTGGGTAGCTCAGGTGTGACAATGATATCCATGCCTACTCCTGAGCCAAAGAGATCCCATCTAAAAATTCCAGTAGTCCAAAAAGGATCTTGACCCTCAGGTCCTGTGAAAGGTCCGACTGGTAATCCAGAAGACTGAACAACTATTTCTTGGGAATAATTCACTCGAATAATACATCTCTCAGAGTTGAAAGGAAGTCAGAAGTCCTCTTGAGAATTGGTAATTCAGAATCATTCTAAAGAGTTAGTTATTTCCACTTGTGGAGTGGCGACATCTTGGACTTCACTCTGTTGAGGAGAGTCCTCCAGTGAGTTGGTAGGCAAGGGTTGAGAACCTTCTAGATATTTTGGGGGTAGGCCTTGCATTCTACGTGAACAACGTGGAGGTTCAATTGTGATCAAGTTGGAATCTTACGAAATAAATTATATGGCCAACTTGGGTAAACAAATAGCCTACGCTAGTAAAATCTAGAAAGCAAAACCAAGCAAACAAGACCTTCCAATTCCAAAGTCACTAGTTGGTGATGAAATCCAATGTCGCGATGATGAGACAAGAAGGGGCTGGGCTAGGGTGGAAAAGTTACATTGATGACATGCTTAACGGACTTACACCCTGGTGCAAGATCCCACACACAATCATGGGTATACACTCCAAGGAGCTCGAGTGATTCTGGCCAGCGTCAATTCCAGGTACCGTGAAGACTTACCCCTTCACAGTCACCTTGTGTAAGACCCTAAGAAGATAGAAAACTAAGGTTACCACAAACAACAATGATGCCTAGGGGAATAGTCAACATTCCAATCCACATGCAAGGGCAGGGTATCTAGCCTGAAATCAAGTCGAGAGGCTTCCACTCATCATTGTGGGTATACCTTCAAGTGACCCCCGTAATACATGCAATCTCTACACTGAGATCAACAAAGAAGGGTGAGTAACTCTGTCAATCTCAATGTGACCTCATGTTTGACCTTTGTGTGAGAAGGGCTTCCCAGGACAAAATGCTACAAATGGAATTTGAAACTCCTTATCACAAGATACTATTGTGTTTTTTGTTCTTTGGAGAGTGTGTCTCACTGCCTATTCCAAAGCTCTAGCCTAGCTAATGTTGGGGCAAAAGAGCCCTAGAAAAAGTTACTAGTTGAATTTTAAAGTTGCGCAATATTATTAAAGGTTGTTGTTACGCAAAAAGGAGTTGAAAATGAAACCGATGTTGTGTGAGACTTTGACCCAACAATGCATAAATAAGGATGAAAGATACAAATTTTTGTTCGATGAATTCTATTTATAGGAGGGAAAGAGGAGTTTTTTGGAACAATGTGAACTATGATTTATGATCTTCTCTGAAATGTAATATCAAACAATCGTGAACAATGCAAATTCCCTATTTGTTGTCTTTCAATACTTGAATGCCAATATTTTTTGAATAAAAGGTTTCTTAAAAAAAAGAAAAAAGTCTTTAATTTTTTATTAGAAATCAAGCAATAGGGATGAAACTAAGAAAAAGTAAGCAACCAACGAAAATGAAATACTCAACAAACACCCAAATCGATCTTTCAATGAAGATAAAAAAAATCAAACTGACAAGACCAGTCTCTTCAAACGCACATGGGTAACAATTTTCCAAGTAATAAGCAATCAAAAAGGACAATTAATCTCAACTTTTAATCCATTCAAAGGCTCCTGACCAAACAAGCACTCGGATTTTTGAAATGGAGATTATACCCTTGTTAAGAAGAGGTCAAGAGGTAAAAATTGAGAAAAAATGATCAAGAAGAGTTTTCGATTTCTGAAAACTAATCATTCACGAGATTTGAAGTCAAGAAACAATCAATCACTGGCAAGAGAAGTTCTTATCAGACACACAAACAAACCTGGGCATCTGAAGACACAAAAAGACTTAATCCAAAAATTTTTCAAGTGAGGTCACAGTTTGGCAGTGGGGTACAGTGCAAAAATTAAGGATTCTCACAAGCTAGACACAGGCAAGCTGTGAGAAGTTTGCACTGAATCGAACACTAGGGTGCAAACTTCAGTGATTCTCACAAGCTATAGAAAGGTGCAGTGTGAGAAGGTTTGTAATCAAAAAAAATTTGGAAAAAGGATAGAACTTTTGAGGGAACTTCTAGATCCAGGGAGTCTGTATCAATTGTCTAGATCAAGAACAAATGGCCAAGAAAAAACCACCAAAATGGGTTGTATCCCTAGTGGAGTCTCCAATTTTGTTACTGGATAAATTGGTAGGTGCAGACACTAACATATCTCTCTAGATCCACCTGGATCTAGAAAAAAACAGGACATGACATGAATCTTTCTCTAAGTTGCAGTCATTGAATCTACTACCGAGGGGGAAGGAGTGACATACCTTTGTATCACTTCCTTAGGTCTTTGTTGTTCCTGCTTCACTCCATTTCTCTTGTGAAATTAGGTCCAAGACAACACAAACCAACCAAAGACAAGATAACAAAGTATATTCAATGTCAAACTATGCATATGATCAAGGAGTTATGCAATAAATTAAGAGTGATTTTATGGGAAAGGGACATGTTGTATTATATTAAATGAAAGTAGAAGATACAACCAGATCTCCTTGATGTCGCAAGATTCCTTTTAGTGACCCTTGGTTCCAACACACACACTCGCTCTACATTTTCATGAAGAAGATCCAATACAACTTGATAGACCAAATAGAGTCTTCAAGTTTCTATCCAAGCAGAGTTCTTCACACAATTATTTCACCAATTCTTCATTCAATCTTGCTTAACCTTTTCCATGAGAAACCTTTCAATATATCGGAGAAGGAGAGATGGTTAAATGGATGAGGATGATCCCACCAAATCTGAGAAGTCAGTAGGATGCCAACCATGCGAATGCCAACTCATTTTCTAGAAGATTCCCTTCTAGAACCTTCATGACCTCTTCTATTTACCAAGCTTTGAAACAAGTTCACACCCTACCTATAGAGCAGACTGTGAAAAGTTCACACCCCAAGTATGGGTTTCCTGAGAGAATGGAGGATTTTCGCACCCTATAACATAGGCAGCCTACAAACTCATCTTAAAAATATGCTTTTTGGAAGAAGACAACAATCACTTTTCTCAGGCAAAAAGTCCTTGTGGGAGCCTGAATACATCACTATAGAGACATCACTAGAGTGAACAAAATAATGTGTAACAATAATACAATCCTTAAATAAATAAGGCCAAAAATACCCTTCTCGTAAGATCTTTTGGGCAGTAGCATAACCAGACATGTGACCACAACATGCTCCAAAATGACAGTCACTCAATGCTTTTGCAGCCTCGTCATAGGTGAGACATCGTCGAAAAATGGAGTCAACCCCATGGTGATAAAAAGTGTCACTGAGGATGATATATTGATGATATTGATATCATATACAGTGATGGTAAGTGCTAGATAGATTAGGGAGGAAATTTTGAGTCTGTATATATATAATGATATCTCCATACCAAAGGTCATCAGAACTGATTAGAAAAAAAGATTCATTGGGTAAAGAATCTTCTTCTATGTTTTGTCTCAGTGTAGGGAAGGTCACACATCAGTTCGACAAACAACAAAGATTTCTTAAACTTAGCACATTCAAATTCTAAGTCAAACTCTTAGAGAATCATTGTCCATTTAGAGTACTTTCCCCGTAGCAATTGACGTGTAAGAATGTGATGCATGGGGTTTCAATCGAAAATCACAGTGGTCTTGAGTAATAGGATTTAGTGACGGAAACATTGGACAACTTGAACAGCTACCAGGGCTATTTTTTCAACATGTAAATATTTGGTTTCGGTGGTCATGAAACTCTGACTCAAATAATAGATGACATGTGAATCATGTGAATCATCTTCTTGGACTAGAACCATGGCGATGGTAGAGTCCAAAGTAGTGAGATAAAGGAATTAATATCGACTATAATCGGGTGGGAAAAGTAATGGGGTATGGGTTAAATTCAATTTCAAAGCTTTGAAATCTTTGTTGGTAGTGGAATCCCATATAAACTCAGAACCTTTCTTTAGTAGTTGAGTAAATCTGAGTGTTAATTGAGCATAGCTTGGGATGAAATGACTTAAAATTTTTTTCTTCCCTTGCAAACTTTGAAGCTGGTGAAGTGAAGAAGGAGGAGGAAGATTGAGGATTGCCTTGACCTTCAAAGGATCGACCCTGATCCCCTGGTGTGAAATGATAAAACCTATAATTCAATTGGAATCCACACAGAAAACACATTTGTGTGGGTTTAAGTGTATACAATAGAACCAACAATGAAGGAAAATGGCTTGGAGGTGTGCCAGATGGTCACTATGATGCATGGAATGCATCGGTAGGTCATCTAGATATAGTTGTACAATGTGATTAATGTCATGAAAAGCATAAGACATGGCACATTGAAAATTTGCATCGGTGTTATTTAAACTGAAGGGTAGTTTCTGGTAGGAAAAGGTGCCCTAAGGACAAATAAAAGAGGTTTTGTGTTGATCTGCGGGCAAGATGTTGATTTGATTATAGTCGAAGAAACCGTCCATTAAAGAGAAGATTTTACTCCTAGCACAATTGTTGACGATCTGGTCAACGAAGGGGGTGGGAAATTTTTCCTTAGGACAATATTGATTGATATCCCTATAATCGATGCAGACATGGATCGTACCTTGTTTATTGTTAACTAGAATGAGATTGGATACCCAATCGGTTAAAACCATAGGATAAATAAAGCAAGCTTTAAGAAGTTTTTCAACTTCAAGATTAATAGCAACTGCTTTACAGTGTGGACCAGACGAAGTCTCTGTTGGACGGGTCTAGCACCCAGGTACATCTTAATTTCATGTACAACAATATCAGGGTCAATACCTGACATTTCTTCATAGTTCCAAGTGAAGATGTCACAAAAATATTGGAAAAGTGATTTATATGTGACAACCTCGTCATTGGAGCATGAAGCTCTGATGTGAACATTTTCAAAAAGTCCAGGTTTAATGGATATGTTGAGGGGGATGGTGGGAAAAATATTACTTAATTTCCCTTCATATAACACGTCGTGTGATGACTCATGAATAGAGGAAATGACAACAACGGTTGACGGAGTTGAGATCCATTGGTAACTCTAGATGGTGTGCTTTTCAAGGAAGAGAATGGAACGATGATGTTCATCATCCCAAGGGGTGTATTCCATCGAAATAACTGACATAATCATCTCGTCCATGGGAAAAATAACGTGGAACGGGTTAGGAGATGAATCACCGAGAGAGAGGGTATAAGGGGTTTCCTATTGAATGGCTTGATAAGCGGATTCAACCGGACTTAAAGTCATTTGGTTTCCATAGCGAGGATAATCAGCAAGTTTGGGTATTACCCACGGGTTGGAAGATGTGTGAGTTTTGTGAATGGAGGTGGAAATCATGTTGATCGAGGCAACCAATGGAGGTGGAGAATCAGGAGGTGGGATTGGGAACGTACCCATAAGAGTCGAATCTTTAAGTAGGTCCATACCGACGTTCTCATACCTAGGCAGTGTCTTCACGATAAAAGGTACATTGCTAGTACAGGTGTCAAAGTTGAAGAATGCTAGCTGGTCGACAGTAGTGACCTTTCCCTGATGTGGAAAACGTAAAACACGAAAAAGGGTAGACACAACGATGCACATCACATCAATCCATCTACGTCCAAGTAAGAGGTTATAATCGAGAGGTGCATCAAAGAACTCAACTTCAACATTGACCGATTTTCCTTCCAACATAATAGACAATGAAGGAAGTACACCATAGGGCTTAAAGCTACAACCATTGAAGGATTTAAGCATGTTATGTTATTCCGTAAGAGGAGGAGAGATGATGGCCTTCCAATAGGAAACATACATCACACACGTGGAGGCACCCTCATCAATAACAGTGCTACAAATGTTCTCGTCGGAGACAACAACTTGTATTTGGAATGCTAGTTGAGGGGGGAGTCTCAGAATGTGATCTTCAAGGTAAAAAATTATCAAATTTGTATACGTAGGATCAATTCCACTGATAGCCTTTAGCAGTGCCTTCTATTGAGCAGGGAAACTTCGAAGGACTTCAAGAGCTGACATCGCAGAAGGTGCTTGCACTAGATATTCTACAATATTGTAGCTATGAGTAGCATGTGCATGAGGGTTGAAGGCGAAATTTCAAACAACACCCGTTGGGGGAGGGCGAAGAAATGTATCGAGACTTGATCATTCAAGATGAAGAGGACCATTGGGAAGTGATGTTGGGGGAGGTTATTGAACCAATGAAGGTGGTGTATCATCAACTGTCTCCTTTGAGGAAGAGTAATATTTGGCCTGAGTGGTAAGTGTGATGTCATTCTTTCTAGAATCACCAGTACACATGCGTACATAAGAAGTAGTGGAGGGAGAGGGTTGCTAATGGATGCCCAATTGGGCCTATTGTTGAGAAGGGAAAGGCTGAGACAAAACAACATATGTGGGAGGTTTCACGGTCCCTTGGAGGAACTTAGTAACCTCGGCCTGTCTTGGACAATCTTTCATATAGTGATAATCACCACAGATAAGTCAAGGGTATCAGGGTTTGCACTTATCCTTATCATCAACAGGTTGGGTTTTGGCTTTCTCAGACTGTAGGTTATTTTTATCCTCCTTATTCTTACCCTTCCCTTTTTTATATTTATTCTTTCCATCAAGGGTAGATTGAACAGAGTTAACCTCAGAGGTTTTGTCAACAGGAGGAGTAGGAGATGTAGAATTTTGAACATTAGAAGCATTAGACTTGGGGTTGGTGGGAGAGGCTTGCATATTTTTAGGTTGATCATGGAAAGTGCCAATCATACCATCAGCCACATGAGAAGTAGAAGGGGTAGTTGAGGTAGAGGTAGTATAATAGTGAGGTGCATCAGGGAGTAAGTCGTAAAGAGTACCCGTTTGTGAATAAACGAGGTCGAGGTACTGAGCACGACTGATAGCCTGTTCTTCAGTGACAACTCCACCCATGGAAATATCACGAGAAATTTCATTCATGAGTGATTTTGTGAACCACTCTGCCAACAACTGATCGGGAAGATCGAGTTTGATAAAATGTCGTCTTCGTCTCCACTCATGAATGTGATCAGAGATGTGAGTGGCCTTAGTTTTCTTGAAGGAACTCAGGATCTCAGTTCCTATTTCATAACAGATTGGTAATTGGTAGTGTGTAAGGAAATCCATGGCTAGGGTATTAAAGTCAATGAAGAAACCTCATGGTAGTTCTATATACCACTTTATAGCCGCACCTGTGAGAGTTCATTGGAAGAGTCGTAACCGAATGGAATCATCCATCAAAGAGTTGGATGAACACCAAAGGTGGAAAGTCATGACATACTTGTTCAGATCCTCTCTCGATTTATTGTCAAATTTTGGGACGTCAGATGATAATTTGGCCGGTATAACAGGCTAGTGGGGAGAATGTAGGATATGATCATTCAAGATTCTAGACAAATCAAGTGGGTCAAAAGTGGCTAAAAAGGGTAATTGTCTATCCACCTGAGGGTACTGGTGACTTTGGGGAGGGAGTCCCGTCGGTATACCAGTAGGACCATAAGTAGTCTGTATGTGAGGTGAAGGTCCTAACATATTCGAACATGTGTGCAGAGGCATGTAGCCCATAGGGTTGTACTAATTGGGGATGTTCCCTTGGGGAGGGACACTAGGTTGAACATTTGAACCCAAAATGGGATTGGAAGAACCGAGGTATGACTGGCCCAAAATAGGGGGTATAAAAGAGCTAACTTGAGGTTGTTTCCCCCTAGATGATTGTGGATTTCCTTGAAAAAGAATATTCCAATACTGGGCTAGTGATCTGGGGATGTTCTATCCATATTTTGGATTATATCCTCCGAGCAGGGGCTATCCCCCAGGAAAGGATGATGCCCCAGAAGCTTTGGATCTTATCCTTTTCATCCAGAAAAGGCTTTGCTATATGCCTTTTCCTGTTTCAATTGTCCATCTATTTTTAGTGCATGTGTTGTCAATCTTGCAACCCTCATACCTAAGCTCAGATAATCATAATAGAGCATATCACTGACATTTCTGTGGAACTTTACTTTGTCAGGGGCACTAATATTTTCATAGTGTATTTTTATCTCAGACACCTTATCATCATCAACCACTGCTATGTTAAATGTTTTCTTTTCCACATCTATGACTGAGAGTAAGGAAGCTTTAAGCTAGGAAGTATTTTCTACTTCAGGTAAAAGGTCCCTTATTTCACTGTTGGCCATACTTCCCTTCACAACGTACCGGTTCATTAAATCTTCATTGGACTGATAAACTACCCAAGGTATCTAGCTAAATATGTGTTTCCTGCTGCTAAAAACCTTTGTGCTATTTTCAGTTTGTGGCTTGTTTCTTGTACCTTCTTCATTCTTGGTCACTCCTTCTACCATTTCCATCCATGTTTTCTCTTTGGGCTCTTCTTCTTCCAGGTTGACTATTTGAGAGGATGATGTGATTTTCATTTTCTTTCGAATATATTCCTAGCTGTCGGTGCCCAGTGCCTCTAAACTGCTCCTTTTATTGTAGATGCTCATTTTAGGAGCTTTGAAAATCAATCTAAAGTTTTTGTGTTGGGCTCTGCTGAGAAGATGGCTCTGTTTGTTTTGTTTGATCATGCTACATAGTGACCTCCATATCTACACGGGTTTCTAGATTGTCCAACTTATTGAATCCTTCAACATGCTCGTGTTCATAGGGGCCTTGTCTGCTTGCCAATCTCCTCTTTCATATGATCTAGTGCGGGTCGTATTTTCTTCCTTGCAACTGTGTGAACCCAAATTCATTGAGTTTGGATTGAATCTAAGGAAAAAAAGACTTGTTTTTCACCACAAAGGGACCTACTATGAAAGGAAATTTTAGATTAGAATCCTTGTGTTCTTTCAAAAAATGCTCAGTTTCTGAGATGATCCTCTATTTTATAAACTCCAAAGCAAAGACTCTGGGAGTCAGAAAAACTGGTAAAAGGTAAGGTCCTTCATGGCAGCCATATACCCAAATCATAGTGGATTTTATGAACAATGTCTAGTCTCCTACCCTGCTCTCTGGATTTGGTTGCAAACCTCTTTTCATTTCTTTCAGGACCCTTGGCAAGTCTGAACCAAAAATAAGAATGTACACCCTGGACATAATCTTATTGATGAAAATAAGCATAGTAATTCTTTTACACTCGGTTGAAATAAATGCAGTCTCAGGAAATTCGGTTCTATTAGATTCCAAGAACATTCTCAACAAGTGTGTGTAGTATCTTAAGTGACTCAGTGAATTGAATTTCATTAGTTGTTGATGCATATTGTCAGCAATAAATTTGTCAAAACAACACAGAATAATTGACCAAACTCTGACATAAAGAAAGTCAACAGGAAACCTAACATGAATTCTACCACAAACTTGTCATTTTCCAACCCCAAAATTTGACTCAATAGAGAACAATCCCACCGGACTTCGATGACCATGACACTTACACTGGCAGGTAATGAAAAAATCTCTGAATGGTGTTCAGGTTTGACGATGGTTTGTAGAAAATAGGTTTTTACTTTTGGTGGGAATTCTCTATAAAATATGATCATCTTTTGTTCCTCGAAGGGCTCTGACACTATGGAGGAGGATTCTGGTATAATGAGGGTGTGCCAAAGTGATTGACTGTCTATTTCACATAAAACCTCTGAACCTACTTTATTAAAAATGACTCTTTCTTCTTGAAAATACCGCTCTACACACTAGCTTACAAATTCAGGGAAAGGAAAGACTACTTCTACGATGTAAGGGGTGATGGAGGCTTGAGCTGCTTCAAGGAAGGGTATTCATGTTCCAACTTTATCAAATAAATTAGATTTGGACACAGAAACGGGTGAGACTGTTATCTCTGTGTAAAAAAATTCAGAGTCTCTATTCATTAGGGATTCCTCTCAGGAGGATATGTCTTGCTCATTTACAGATAAGACAACAAGATTAGCGGCCATGGTGAAAATACCTATCAAGTGGTGAAAGAAGCGTGAACCTAGTTCAACTCCTAAGCTAGAGTTTCAAATGGATTTTTTGCACCAAATTCTCAAATGTTTGAATGCTTCAAATAATCATAAACTAATGTCGGGGGGTCCTCCTTTTGTAGGTATCAATTTACATTCAAGGTTGGAGAAAATAGTTTTAGGTGGACCACTTTTCTCCTCGATGTGCCTCTGAGGGCACCACACGTGCATGATTTAAACCATGATGGTTTTCCCCAGCCCACCCTCAATTCATTAATATTTGCACTACTTCATTTGTTGATATGAGTTTCAGCCATTGATCCAGGATGCTTTAAGATCTACGGTCCACATTCACCCAGTGACTTTGGCATCGGGGGTTGGAGATAGTAGTTTTAGTCAGCCTGTTTTTTTTCCTGGTGTACCTCTAGAGGTGCCATGTGTTTGTCGATAAAACCATGATGGTTTTCCCTAGCCCACCCTCGATTACTTAACCTTCATGCTATTTCAATCCTCAATATGCACCTTAGCTATTGATATGGGCTACTTTCAAGATCGACAGTTCATCGAGTCCTACTCTTCACACTTTCACCACATTTGTCCATACACCACCAGATATAGCCTGGTCCTCTAATTTATCATATCTCCTTAGCGACATAGCCTTTTGTTAAAATTTCAATACTCGAATACCATTTTGAAAATTGTTATGGTGATAACATGTTCAATAGAATATTTTTTTGGGTCTTGCACCCTCCATTGTGTCGGAGAATTGTCTTCTCATCCTTGGCATTTATGAATCTTGATCAATGATCTTTGAAAAATCATATAAATCCACCGGTGTGATAGGATATGTACTTAGGTATGAGAGAGAAAATAAAGTGAGGTGAATTTGTAAGATTCTTCAAAATTTATATCCAGTGCTGAATGATTTTGATTGAATGCATCGAGTTGTTCTCTGAATTTGCACCCTTCCATCATAACTAATGGAGATAGGAATAGGTCAAATGATTGGATATCTATATTGTTGATTGGATGGAATTCATTTGGGTCCTACTGATCATTAATTGAAGCATCTTGTGATTGGATTTATTATGTGTTGAAGAGACTGACTGTTACATTGGCGGTCCTGAAATGGTCATCCCCACTATGTCGGTCATTAATGTTTTTTTTTTCTCGTCAATCCTTCCCTGACAAAAATTGAATGCACTTTATTTAATTGCATTGACATTTACTTTGTTCATATTTTCCCGAACTCGGTCGACGATGTCTCCTCTATTAATGTACGGTTGGTACATGGGTCAATCAATTGTTGTTCTTAAATCATCAGTTTTTTCTTTTAGTGCGACTTAGTCGATGTTCTTGGTGACTTGTTTGCTCATCAATTTTTCTATTCCTCACTCTATTTGCATGATATCAATGTTCCTACACTCACTTGATCCACACTCACTTGAATTCGATCTATCTCAATCACTTGATTGTATTTTCATAAGTATTTTCCTTAGGCGAGGTGATAGAGTGAAATGTGAGTAATGTATTCATATTCTTTGTGTCGGGCTCGACCAGGGGATTCTTTCTCTCTCCATTGTCATTCTTTGTTTCTTTTTCCTTTGATGCCTTGATGGATCTATTGATGGGTTTGAGATCCATTTAAATAAACAACAAGAACCAAACCCACCTTAGAGGCCCAATTAGACTCTACAATGTTTGATGGTGGAATGGTTCTACAGATCTTTCAATCTAGCTAATTTATCGATGGGATTTACTTAGTGATTAACAGGATATCTTGTTATGAAAGTTCCTCCTTCAACTTAAACTTTCTCTTTTTTTTCTTTTCTTTTATTAGATGAGTCTGATAAAATCAGGTGTGCTGGTATAAACCAACTGGTAGAAGGGATTATTAAATACTAAGGAAGGTTGAGCTTGGGATATCCCTCGTGCTCAAGAATGTATAAAAATATATACACACCTATCAAAAGCCTAGTACTAATACATTAACTTGCATGTATTTCATCATTGACTGAGATACAATTATCGTAAAAAAAAAAAACACATGTAATAAGATGATGGCAAGAAAAATAGTTTCCTTTAGCTCTAACATTAATCACACATTAACAAAAAAATTTACTTTCCATTATTAAGAACAAGAACTGCAAAAATATTGAAACAGATAACTTATCAATAGATTCATAAACTCTTACTCCTTACAACATCAATTACTGAAATAAAGTTGGAAGTAATTCCTCCTCAATTCAATCACATAATGTCGTTGATGAAAAACACAATTTTGTCTTTGGTCCTAAACGAGACTTCTCAATTAAGGCTGTTTAGAAATAGTTCCTTACAAATACAAAAAGAGGGTATTTTCCCAAAACCATTGAGCCTTGCTAAAATTTCGATCCATTTATTTATAAATAATCACTAACTAAAAATAACTACTGCAAGTTTAAGTTAAGTAAAACAAAAAATCACCACATGGTGCTTGATCTCTTTTTTCTCTAAGAATCATCTCGTGGTTCTACTGGAGTGGATGAATATTCTCATATTTAAACCAATTGATAAAGAGAACCTCTCATGTGTTTTCATATGGGAACTTGTGTTGGTCCATTGGGGCTGAAAGAATTTCTTTCACTTCTATTTCTCCTTATCTGTATTTGATTACTTTGGCACTCAACCGCTGTAGAACTACATGAGCCTTGATCAGGTCCTCCATAAATTGTTGTATTTGACCCGATTCCATGCTTTCCACCTATGTGATTGTTAATTCCCATACTAATTCTTGTTCTCCATGTCACTTGACTATGTCATGCAGGTCGACAAATTATTGGTGTGAGCTGAATTCTGGGAGGCCAATGCCTTTCATCTCCCAATTTATTTTTTCCCAACCATTTTCACACTCAGCGCACTTCTTCTGTATCCCTTGCTCAGGTCTGTGGGCCATAATTACCTAGTATTTGTCTTCTTTCCTGATCCGAGAAATGTTTTTATCCATTAACACTCAAATCCCATGGTCTTCTGCGTCTCAGCCCTTTTCCATTGTGCTAATGTATTCAATTCTTTCTACCACTTGGTATGATTTTTCATACCACCTCTCCACGTCCTTGCAGGTTTTCAGTGGTATCTTCTTGGAAATTGGATATACCTGCAGTGAAAATATGTCTTTCTCTTGTGAAATTTTCATAAGCATCTTGGAACTGACTCTTCAGGAACACCATGGCCTGTGTTGAGTCTTGATAGTATTTTTCCAAATGGTGCAGATGATCTAGCTCCTTTAATGCAGGACCTATTCCTTTTCATATATCCTTTGTCTATCCAATGTGGCATCCATTATATCCATCCATGTGAGAATGAGCTCAGACATCTTTGCATCTTTTGTACTAAGCAACTTCTCCTCTGTGGTGATGAGAATTGAGTTATCCAACATGAATCTTCTCTTCTTGGTGGTCCTCTTCATTGTTGGAGTTACTGCACACACACCTAGGATTTATTTTGACTAATTTGTTTTCTAGTTTATTAGTCATAATTATTCATTATCCAGTCTCCTATATTTTAGGGGATAATATTCCACCTAGAGAATATTCTCTTTAGTTGACACTTCAATTTGACTAGTTGAGTTAAGTCTAGATGATGCGATGGTTTTTTCACCATGAAACATTGGGATCATCACCATGATAATGTACACTTGACTTGGGATAATAACCATACTAGCGCATTACCCTTGATTCCTTGATCTTCTCCTCATTACATTCTATTCATTCAGTTAACTGAAGACTGTTTGACTAGTAAACTCAGCTAGGTGGTAGTTCACTCCCGTCACTGTCTGAGAGACTAGACTAGGTGGTAGTTCACTCCTGTAACTATTGGTGTGTGTCCAGATCAATCTATACCACCACTATGTCACATTGGTTCTCCTCCAGTGTGCATTCATTGAGTTATACATAGTATATCATGTGTAAATTATTCATTATTCATTATGGTTAATGAGAATTCCTCCATTCTTTCTCTCCTTCTTCTTCTTTATCATTTTATCTCTGCAAATGTGTGTATTATTTTCTAGGTAGATATATTCTATCCAGGTTCAACAAATTTACATGACATCAGAGCTGATAAACTTCTAAGCAAAAGCTACACCAAAACATTTTGCAGGTACAAAATATTGAAGACAACAGAAAGATCGATTTCCCAAAAAAATTCATTCTTACACCTTACAACTACTTTGCATGGAAGGAGAAAATAGTCATACATATTCCAACCAGAGGATTGTATAAGTTAACCTTGAATAAATACATAGAACCAACATCAACCATAGAAAAATACAAGTACTTAAATCGAATGGATGAAGCATTCTGAACAATTTGGAGTCTTATTTCTCCCGATCTCCTTTTTCACATATCTTCCTGTAAGAATCCCAATGAATCATGGACCACCTTGGAAGGGATCTTTGGAAAATAGGATGAGATGAGGGGACACATGCTGGAGGTGCAATTTCTCACATTGGATCCAAAAATCTTCGACAATATCCAATATTTCTTTACAAAATTCAACAATTTACTATCGCAACTCAAAGCTTGCGGGGTTGATAAATATGAGGAGAAACAAATGGTTCTCACCATTCTTTCCAAACTTGGTCCTTAATTCTTTTTGTTCATGTCCACATTCTATTCAGTCATATTCACCTCTAGAGCCACTTGGAAGATCCCTTCTCTTGAGGACGTTATCGAATCCCTTACACAAGAGAAAACCAAGCTCATCAACATGGGGAAAATCAAAGGCCCAAAGGAACATGAAATTACTATGCAAGATGGAAGCCATCAATATCAGAAATCTAAATATAAAGGAAAAAACAAATTTCATGCAAATATGAAGAAGGAAGGGTACTCAAAACCCTTCACCGATGCCTCTGGATCCAAAGGGGAAAAGGGAAGAAAATGGGAGAAATGCACATAATGTCACAAAGGATTGCATCCAAAATCTGCATGCATGAAAAAATAAATATATATAATGAATCAAATACTTCAGAAAAACAACCTTGGATATCTCATCCCTGAGGGTGCCAAGAAGAAGAAGCCAGAAAATCATAATTCCAAGAAAGGTAATTCTAGCCATGCCTTGACTACCATCAACTCCTCTATTGATGCTTGGATTGTATATTCAGGAGCATCACATCACATGGCTGCCTCAAACGTAGTCTATTCTTCATTGGATGAATGAAAATTTCCACCTATTCCAATGGGGGACAACTCTTCATTCGAAGTCATTGACAGAGGAAGGATTGAACTCACCAACGAAAGCTTCGAGAATGTGTTGCATGTTCCTAAACTTTTCGTCAATATTCTCTCCATGTATCAGATGAATAATTATGACACCAGAAAAAAAATCATATTCACACCAAATTCCATGGATACATATGAAATGGAAACCAACTCCAGGGTTGCTTCTGATGAGGTAAATCATCAATCTAGATTGTATACATTTTCTGAATTTATTGAACCAGACTTTGCTTTACTGCTTACCCATGTTGATGAAAGTAGGTGAGATCGGAAGAGCGTCGTGTAGGGAAAGAGTGTAGATCTCGGT